>DF241092.1:0-89730 GCA_000507305.1 Breviolum minutum Mf 1.05b.01
CTACGAATCTATTACTTTGAGCATTTTTAAAAGTTCGTAACTCGGAAGTTTCGCATCCAAACTTCCTTTGACCAACATTTCTATACACTCTTCCACAATCCACACATTGCAGGGAGGCACCCCTATGATGACGATGAAAGTGACTCAGACGATCCCGACCTTTTGCGAGCCCTGGAAGAATCTCGGGCAGTGACCAAGATATGTTTCGGTGTTCCAAGTGTCCCCCAAATACGGCACTTACATGCACTTACTGTACAAGCTTCAATTTTGAGGTACCCAACAAAAACAGACATGTATGTTGATATACTGCAGATCCATCCATTGATACAGAAATTTCATGAAATGTCTATGTAATTTGTTTCTGCTCGAGATATGTGATTTCTGATCATTTTATGAAAACTGCGCGTCTCCTTGAAAAACGCTCGAGGTGTTGACTTAAGCTATTTGAAAGAAAATCTATCGATCGTACTGGTTGCCACGAATTCCTGTATCGAAAGAAGGTTTAGGAACATAGTATATACATCCAGACATATTATATATATATATATATTGATACATTGACAGTCAGTTGATGTTTCTCGCAATGACTTGAAAAAGATTTGAGTCCCAAACTGCCGATGTTTCTCTGCAAATTTGCTCGGGAAGGAATCACTACGAACCGCAGAAGCCGAAGAACAGAGCCGAGTGGCCGCTGACAGAGACAGGCATCTTTGGTATTTTTTCACAAGTCAGGGAACGTGGGGCCCTTCTTTTTGGGAAGTGTTTGAATCAAACAATCCTCATATGGAGATAGTGTATGTATGCTATAGTATCTTTTTTTTAATCCAGATGTCATACCTAAATGATTGATGTAAAAATTAAAATGTATACGTATTGCAAAAACGATGCGAGAGACACAACGAGCTACCCCAAAAAATCCTCCCAAATGACGACCCACCTGAAGTTTTTCATGTTTCAGGCAAGACCGGCTTTCGGGGCAATGCGTGGTGTGCTTGGAAGCGAAACACGGCGGTGCAGCCTGTTGTATGTCAAGTTCTGGTTCTGATTCAACCTCGGCATCCGCAAGTGACACGGTGACCGAAAAGGCCACGCATTTTATTTGCCACGAATGCATTCCAATGTAGCTTGGCAGAGAATTGATGCCAGTTTATCATGTTTTTTTTTGATTTCGAAACTCGAAGCAATTCATAGTAGACTCTGTAATAGTATTGATAGTGGACTTGTGTCATATGAAGTAGGGATTTCAATGATACCACATTTTTTGCAGGGTTTGATATCATCGACTTTCACATTCAATTCAATGGTTAATTAAAAAAGCAGGTACGTTGGGAGCGAGTTGCAGAACGATGACAGCAGCGACCGCCGATTGATGGAGCGACGTGCCTTTGGACATTGTTTGAGATGTCCCTGTCCCTCGGCGGTCGCGGGTCGTTGAAGTGTGGATCGCCAAAAATGAAGAGACTACGAAAACAAAAACAATGGACCAACTTGAATGTGGCAAAAACATGATTTGTTGTGGGATGTTGTTTTTCTTCCAGTAACGATTGTATAGAATTGCATTGTATGCATACAGTATGACTTTAGAACTGTATAGAATGATCGATATCAGATATAGTATGAGTTTCCCTCCTTTTTTTGTTGTGTACTAAGTTGCTATACTGCACTAATTGCGTTGACGCGCCGGCGATGTGGTTGATGTCATGTTGATGTCTATTGGTGTTGTCCAACCATGTTGCTGGTACGTTTCCGGCGTCATTCTCTAAGAGGAAAAAAACTTAACAAAGTTGAGATCTAGTGGGAGGACAATTGGATCACTCAACTTACACGCCTTGAGCGGAGCGATACGCACCATATTCCCAAGTCAAACTCCTAAGACTCGTCTTCGACTTACTTTGAACCTTGCCTTGATCTGAAACAAACCATGCATTTTCATTCTCACAGCCGATGGGGAAGAGTAGTCAAGGTAGCCCAATGCCCTTGAATTGCGGAGGATACCTGGAGGACATTCGTAAACAGAAGGATGACTCAGATGTTTTCATATATACAGTATATATATATATAATATATAGGAAGAGTTCTTGCCTTCATGGCCCCAGGCATGGGGTGAACATTCAGTGCACCATGACGATGCATGACGGCACATTTGGGCACAAATTTGCGTTTCACTTGACCAGTTGCAGGAGCGGCATGTCAGGCCATTTTTGACTACCGCACTGTGGTCCCAGCTTCAAGCTGCTTCAGAGGCACCGTTCGGGTTGTGTGTTTGAAATTTATGACATTGTAATTTCGTTGTTTAATGGTGCTTTGGAAGGAATGTGTTGTTTAAATGACAGTTTTTTTTCCAAACCCTGAAGCAAAAATACACCTATTGATTGCCTATTGACCATTGACCCATTGAAATAAAAGACCAACTTTTGCACAGCTATGGATTAGGAGTTGGACTTGGACTGACATGAAGGTTGCGTTGCCACGTCCAGGCAGATGAGAAACATCTACAATGGCAGAAAGAATCACGGGACAATGAATCTTGCTTGTTGGTTGTATGATGTATGCAGATCGGTGTCAAGATTTGAGTTTTTCTGGGTGTTCTCATGTGCGTCTTGCCATCCGACAATGTCACAACTATGTTGCTTTTTTATAGGTTGTAAACTTCCAAGTCTCAGAGAAATATGGTCCATGGTACTTGTAGATGGTGCCGAAGAACATTTTGACAGTTCGACGCTTTGAATGAGCTTGGCGTGACTGAGGAAGATCCTGAATTCCTTCGCGCATCTGGACGTAGATTTTGGATGATTTTGGAATGATTGCATCATTTTGCATCTGTTTTTTCAGTGGTATTGAGGAATCACCATTTCTTGAGATTGTTTTTTCTCAAGTGAATGACTGTGCGTGAGTGGCTGCTGGAACCCACGAATCTAAGAAGACCTCAGCACAGGAAATGTGAGATCTTTTTTGAGTTCTGAAATTCCGGTGGAACAAAATGATGACTTTTTTTTTTTTAAGGGAGTCTGTGATACAAGTATGGAGAATGGAAAGTCAAGAATTTGATAGATGTTGAGATGTTGTTCTTATTATGTTCATTATTTTTTGTCTAAATCCCACGGTTATGCCTTGTAGTGGCCATTCCCTTTGCTGGAATCTTGGCCAAACTTGCCGGGGCTATCGGATAGGGCCGGGCATCCTCAGGAAGCGTTGCTCCGCTCGATGCCCAACGCTGTGCAGTGTGGCCGCTGCCACTACGGTCCTATTGACCATGCGCCTTGGATGACAGATATCGATGTGAGAAGTTCCAACAATTGATTACCCTCCAGGGAACTAACATATCCCCCAAAAATGGCATATTTGAAGATGATTTTCGTTTTCCCAAGGTGGGATATGTTAATTCCCTGGGGGGTATTTCAATTAACAAAGGAGGCCGCGGAGGTATGATTTTTGGTACCCTTTTTGTTTGTTTCCTTCAGGCTTCAGGAACCCCTCCCCCCGAAACGTGACACGCATTTCGTGAAAAAACAAATCCCTTGGCACAGTGGAAGGGTTTGGTTTTTGTATCAATGGCGCACTCTTATTTTGGTTCTTAAGTCACAAGATTTAAGCTACTGCCTTTGGTGGTGCAGTTGCGAACAATTGAGTCTCATCCTTCCTTGAAATAACTTCCAGATGGTTGTGTCTCCAGCCCCTGGGCCCTCAATTCGAGAGTTTGGGACCGGTTGACCTGATGAAATTGGAATGATCAATGATGTCCTCCACCACCCCCCGAGAGCCACGAGTACCATCCTCATCATCATCCTTTTGATCACCCAAACAACGTTGTTTGAGAGTTGGGACCCATCAACTCTGGGGTTGCATTGGTTGCATCACCTTTCGAAGCCCCAAACCACCAGATGATTCCAGGCAGGATGTGAAGATCTGGATGCTCACCACTGGCAATGGCAAGGAAACTCTCAGATTCAGCAATTTGGTGCACAAAAATGCGCGTTCTGTTAAGGAGAACGCAAAAGAAAGGGGCAATTATCCCAAAAGAAGAAGGTGAACCGTATTCGGTTCAGCAATAGTAGGCATATTATTGTATAGGAATCTAATATGACGCTTTGTATGTTTCAAGGATAGCACTGTGCATAAATGGTTAAAGCATGTGTAAACAAAGTGCCGTCCTACTTTGGGGTGAGGATACCAATGGTAATGGTAGTGGAGGCAGAAAAGCTGTTTTGATCACCAATATTTTGTCGCTGGGACTTTTTGATACAATTGGTGTTCAATGTGTTCTTATTGAAGAATTCTTCTGTACGTTTTGGTTCTATGCTTTCATCATTGCAATTTTGATAAGCTGTTGTTACTTCTTTCATTTGCAAAAAAAAGTATATAATTGGTCAATTCCATCAATCCTCACTGTTTACACCCTGGAAGATTAGCATGGAACCTACAAATCACCCATGTAGAAAGGAAAATCATCTTACAAACCTCCGTGATTATGTTCCATGTTAATCTTCCAGGGTGTAAGGACTTCCCATTTTTTTCATTTTTTGCCACACCCAGGAACCAATGTCCAAAGTGTGGATGGTGGGCTCACAGCATTGAATCCTGGCCACCTTGGAATGGTGTGATTTGTCAATGACCACCCAGGCTGCGGCCTCGGGGTTCCCCATGACGGATCCCATGCGACGAACGTACGGTATATTTACCGATATACATGGATGGTTGATGTTTATGGTAAATGTTACCAGTCCCATGGCTCCGTCATGGGTTCTCATTTGTTTGGGTGACATCTTTTTTTTGGTTGAAAATTAGAAACAACCACAGATATCCTACAAATTGGAGTAACTAAGGCTAGTTCAGGAAGAAGAAGCACTTCTGGCTGCTCCAAAAACCTGACATCACACCTGAAGGTGAATCATGAATCATTTTTAATTTTGAATATGTTTTGTTACATATGTTGAACGCTTGATATGTCTTGATACGATGGATTTGTGATTTGATTTGCACTAGCCTTATTATGCCTTATTCATTTCATGAAGATTTCGAATGCAACCAATTTTCCAGTTTCCAATGACCTTCCCCGAAATTGTCAAAGTCAAAGGTCAATTCGGATGATTCTTCTGAGGGAATTCTCCTGGGAACTCAAGTTTTGGCAGGGTGAAGTGTGATGAGGTTTGACTAGATGAATGCTTCCATTCGGGTGATGCATAAGGTTCTTTGTCATACTTCCTCATCCTTAAACCCAACCCTTCCTCCAATCATCATGGTTTAATCTAGGAAAATAGATTCCTCCATCAGTAATCATATATTGTAGTTCCCTTTTCAATCTAACAAGTATGATTGTGTTATTCTTGAAGTACATGATTCTTCGGAAAGGGATTCCCCCTTCGTTGACCCAGATTCCTTCCATAGAAACGGAGTTTGCAACTGGAACTTTTTCCCTCCAGGCTGCGCACTCCGGCCTGTGAAGCTGCGGTCTTCGGCCAGGGTTTGAGGGGTGGTAAGGAGCTTGAATAAAGGAAGTGGATCATGTGACAAATGTTTCCAAATTGGTGAATATATTTCAAGATATCTCAAGAAGGGCGATGAAATCATACATTAATAAAGAAGATGGAAGCATTTGATGTAAAATCTTAAAGGCATCTAAAAGGAATATTAGATTTTCGTGCACTTGGATTGAGTTCAATGTCTGTGACTCCTGGATCCATGGTAGCATAGATGGCCCTAGCATGAGTCATGCAGTCATGCAGCATATGCAGTCTAAAAGTGTTTGGATGGAGACGGTCAGATTCTTTTCCAGAGCATGTTTTGTGGGTTAGCCAGCTACCTGAACTCGCAAGAGAGGCCTTCAAGCAAATTTCTAATCTTTCAGGGTATGAGAGCACTTGTGATTGGCAACGTGACGCAGATGTTATGACTATTGGCTAAGCATTTGAACGAACAACTTTTGGGGGGTTTTATGTTCACCACTGAGACGAGAACATTGCAAATTCAACATCAGTTTTGTGTTTGGAGGTTTGATCAGTTTTTGGAGATTCAAGATATTCTTAGACTCTTAGACCCCCATGATTTTTTATGTGAAAGCTCTCCAAAAATGAGATGAAATGCGTTCTGCTATGTTTGAGATACCTTTTTCACATCACCAAGCAGCACCATTTGGATTCCGCAAAAACCGACAATTCCCAATCTGATCGTTTGATCCACAAATGGCGCATCCGTCAACCGTCGGCTGATCCAGGTGGGATTAGGGCTTAATCCAAGGAATGATTTGGATGTCCAGTGCAATGGTGGAGAATCGTATACTGTATCCTCATAGGATCCATGGGACGAACGGTATATTTACCTACGTTACATGGATGGTTGATTTTTTTTTTGAAAAGGTAGGTAAATATACCGTTCGTCCCGTGGATCCTATGGGTATAGTATGTATGAACAGTTAGCAACTCTTTTTGGTGCTTAACAACTCTTCTGATCTGAAGGATTGCTTTGGAGCTTTGGAGAGGATTAATGGAGGAATTGCTAATTTACTATGCGAAATACTTCGAAGTTGAATAAGCTTGTGTAAAAATGGAAATTCCCAGAGGAACATGGTAAAAAGGGTATAGATTCTATAGATTCTAGATTCTAGATGTTGTTTTTTCGGGTCCTTTGAGCTTATTTCGTGTCCTGTTTGGGCACTGGTTCCTCCTGGTGTCGACCTTCCGAACTGGAGCAACTGGCGCAGTAGGCCGCAGCATAGTACAGAAACTGCAGCAATGGACTGTGCCAGTGAATCCATGCAAAACTTGTAGTGACACATGTGGGTGAATCAGAACATCTCCATCTCAACTACAATGGCCACCAGAGTGAAACAGTAGCCGGCTAGATCTAATTGAATCTGATTGAACTCTATTCAACCGAACCCCAATTCTTTGGTTTCTTCATTGAACCTGTGCTAAGGCAAAGTTATTTGTGTTTCGAAATCTTTTGCATTGTCTTTTTGGGTGGTTTCTTCAGAGTATCACGTTGGAAGCTGCAAATGTGCATGATAGCAGAAAGTTGCTAAAAATTCGTGTGCGGCACCATTGGAAGATTTAGATCCGTTGGATCAAAACGAAGAGAATGTTGCCTATTTGTTCCAACAAAACATTTGATAGTTTTTCTTGAATTGATTGATTGACGATGAATGATGTGTATGATATATGTTTTTAAATATTGTTTCTTTTTCTCTTTTGCTAAATTGCTAAGTTGCTGCGAAAGTCATTTTTGTCGAACTTCCAAGAATATGTTCAATTTTGAAGATTCCAAGCAAATGTCCATTTTGAACATTCCAAGCAAAAAAAAAGTACCAATCTGCTTTAAAGTGTGGTATTTGCAACATATACAACGCCGTAACGCCTGAGAAACGGTAGGGAGAATCCTTGGGGTTTGGCTGAGCCACACCTTGATGACTCGGTCGAACGTAGCGTGGAAGTTGCGGAAAGTGCACGAAAGAGTTGGGGGCCGATGGGTTGGGTTTGGAGGGTTTGGAGGAAAGACTGATGTTGGTAAAGAGAATGGCGCGTTTGATGACATTCACAGATTCTGGCATTTTCATGGAAATCTTGGGGAATTGTTGATGTCAATGTCAATTCTTTTTTTTGGGTTTGTCCTTGAGACCACTGATCATCGCATTGTCGATGCATGTTGCTTTTTTTACCTGCAATTAGTCATGCATGGATGTGTGCTTCAAAATTATGAAGCCTCAACCCGCTAGAACTGATGAATCCCTGCATCATACGTCCCCACAGCATTTGCTCCGCATTTGCTCAGGTTTTAGTGCTCTTGATCCCGTCCAACACTCAGAAACATGATGAAGGTCTTAGGTGGGTCGTCCTTTACCTTGCAAATAGAAAAGATCATTTTTCAACCGCTATTATCGGAAGATGAACTCCAGGTGCGGTATAATTTTCTGAGTCAAAAAGTGGATTGGTGAATATGGTTGATGCATTTGCACCTTTTTTGATATCAGAAATGGGTTATCTTTACACCTTCGTAGTTGATAGTTGTGTTCATGTTTTGTCCAAATTTTGGAGGACATGGCGTGGGCAGAGGGATGTTTTTTTGGTGAAAGCCCATGCAAAATGATCTCGGAAGACCTCTTGAGACTTGTTGCGTTCTTTTGATGTATCTGCACATGGCACCTAATGGCAAAGTGATGGTTTCGGGCTGGTGCTTTGGAATTCTTTAGAGGTACCAAAGGATACTTCCAGAATTCACAATGAAATCCAAGGTACTAATCCGCCCACTCCAAGCACCAACCGTTGGGGAAAAAACATGGCCTAGGTGAAGAATAGAGACAACGAAGCAGCATCCCATGCCTTTCGTGGCCTGCATGGCAAGAAGTCCAACTTTAGCATTGTGGAAAGTGCCACAGACCGGATTCTTTCTGCCGTTCTCGATGGGAATGCTCACTACTACAAGGTACCGCGGGCCTACATATTTATTCACATTTTTTGAGATAAAAGACTGCAGCAGTGTTGCAGAGACAGAGGCAGTTTGATGTATGAGATTTCTACATATTTCTACTGGTTTCTTGACAAAGATGCCGCTTGGCCGAGGCAGATCAAACAATGCTTGTTGGAGACCATGCACTCAAGGGAGTGAACATCAGACAATATTGGAAATATACACCACGAAATTCCTGAGTTTATGAAAGGTCACGTAAATATTAAATATGTCAGTTCCTTTACCTCCTAGTATTTGGCCTGCCATGGTGCTTCCCTGTATTGCACCCTTCCACCTTTCTTGGTACTCCTGTCGCCAGTCTTTAGCATCAGAAGTGGACGACTTATCGACTTACGAGGCGCTCCGTAGTGAAGCGATCTCCCCAAATCAGCGAAGAGAATGGGTCAGAATGCATAAGACGAGTACTCAAGTCAATACCTGGGTAGTGGTTTCAGAGATTTTTTTTATTTTCACCATGTTTCACCCCTATTTGGGGAAGAATCTGATTTCGATTAATATTTTTTCAAAGGGGTTGAAACCACCAACTTATACAAATATCAAATTTTCTTTGCATCCTATACCAGTACTTGTAATATAGAGGAGAAACTCTCCATAACTCTCCCTCGATGACTGTTGCCAGGCTTTGGTAACAGAGCTTGAGTATAAGCCATGGCCTTAAATCAGATGAACAAAATGGAGTATTGAAGCCACTGTGAAGCAAATGGACTTCTTGGCCATAAATTATTTTGACAGAGATCAAGATCCAACAAACTCTCAGTTTTCCGAATGTCTCAAAGCATCACTAGGATGCTCGGGATGTTGTGGATTCCCGTGAATACTCCTTCCCTAGAACCACAGAGGCCCATTTGGATGACTGGGGGCTTGACTTTGCATAGGTTCGTTCGGGAGACTCTCCCGAGTGGGAGACATCTGGAAACGGTGTTGTTGGTCCTGGGAAATAGATATTGATTAGACAAAAAACACTGGTATCATTTGTCACCAACACAATATAATTATGATATATGGATATATGGTATAATATAACAATGCGAAATATCAGATATCATATTATCTATCTCATGCATCATGAATGGTTCCCTACAAGGATACTTCATGATACTTCAAAGATGCTGATCCCAGATCTCCTGAAGGCCAGCTGCGGTGGGATCAGACGCGCAGTACCTTGGTTGTTGCTGTTTTTGGGTACCAAGAGATATACTGTTATATGATGTGATTTGCCATATCTGAAGTCCATTCAAAACATGTATACAAATTATATATACGTTTTATTATACAATGTTCAACACTTATCAATCATTCTTTATGTGCATGTTTACTCTACATGCGTTTTTTCTTTTCACTTTTGAATATGCACCCATTATATTTCATAGATTTCATATAATTGGAGATGCAGTATGTGGCTACGTTATGTTATATTATTTTTTGTAAGGATGCATATATGGGTGTTTCCTTCAATGGTGGTACCCCAAAACTCCACCCCAAAATGATCATTTTTAGTAGGAAAACCCATAGGTTTGTTGGGGAAACCCACCATTTCCATGGGTTTGTTGGGGAAACCCACCATTTTAGGAAACCCCCCATACGGTTCACCTTTTTCGTGAGAAGTTGCCAATCTGGTGATCCAATGAGGTTGCAAAAGTCACCTACCTACGAACGCCTGGTGCGTTTCTTGGCCGGCTTCTTTGGAGTGGAACCCATCAGGTGGGGATGTTTGAGGATTTCAAGATTGAAGTCATGGTTTATTGATGTATTTTTGGAAAGTATACACATAACATATTGTATGTATGTATGTATGTAATGTATGTATGTATGTATGTATGTATGTATGTACGTACGTACGTACGTATGTATGTATGTATGTATGTATGTATGTATGTATGTATATACACATTCATTATCCGTGTGAAACATTTACAATACCGCCACATATATTATATATCATCCGTTGACGGATACATCATCCGGACATCATATTTTCCATGCAAACTTCGGAACTTGTAACATTTCCAGGTCGCTGGTAAATTACTACCGCTCCGCTGAGGACAGGAATTTGAGTGGAAGGCAGGTCAGTTGAAAGATCATTCATTACGAATTGATAATTGGTTGTGAGGCATTTTATCTTGTAAGTTTTGAATATTATTGATTCATTTCTGTTTGAACAGGACTTTACTGCGTTTCATGCAGATCAGTACTACGGTGGTGTGAACATGACCATCGGAGCTTCTTTTGGCGAGGCGGCTTCTCTCGCGGGGTTCGAGAGGTTGGACGAATCTTCTTGATCTAACATGGTCGTGCAGATCTGTTTAATTCAATTGCATTCAGATGTTGATACCTTTTTTTAGAATATGTTTGCTATATTTGCTTAACATGTTTGGGCTATCAACATCTGATGCAGCCCTTGGTGGATTGTAGACTCGACGCTTTTTCAAACCAAAGCCACCAATCCTGGCGGCAGGAACGTGCCCTCGTCTTTGAACATCGAGAGAGTAAAGAGCAGCGGGTCTCCCAAGTTTCAACTCATAGAAAATCGGGACCCATGGGAATTTGATACCTACCATAAATTATGGGAGTGGGAAACTCCAAGTTTCCCTAAGTTTCCCTTATACTCCCTTTTGTGGTCATGTTTGATGCTTGGATTCTGAGGATGGTTGCAAGATGTGCTGTAAAATTCAGATAGGTGTTTTGTGACGATACAGCTCCTTCCCCTCTAATCAATGGCAAAATGTGAAGATGTACAGCTAATTGATTGTTGTAGGAGACCCCTGACACTGTTTTGAGACTCATGAAATGGCTACAACTAAATTGTTGGTTGCTTGGGTTCGAAGCTATCAAATATCTTGAGCTACTGTATGACATGGGCATGTGATCAAATTGTCCATCATCATCTAGTCAAATAGATGATGTTGATGCATTCCGAACCCACCCCATCAAACAATACGCTGAAGACACACATGAATTATACATCAACAAAACCACAAGCATCAAGCCAAAAACAACAAAAGGTGAAAGCAAACATTACCACAACAACAACAAAAAAGATAAAGATAAAAAGCAATTGCATCCTGCATTATGTTTATATCCATGTTTTGGTTGCCTTTTGAGGTTTCGTTTTCCACAACACAACGGTGATGTCTTTGCCTTCACTGATGCAGTGAATCAACACTTCGTTCATGGAGTTCCACGGGAGTGCCTGAGATTGACATTTAGGGTAAACAACAAAACACCAGCGAATCCTTTGAACAGGGGGAGAAGGTGATTGATTGATTGATTGATTGATTGATTGATTGATTGATTGAGCAGACCGAAAGCGAAGTCAAAGCGAAGGCAAAAGCGAAACCTAATATGATGATGAATTGCTTTTGCAAGACAGAGCCCACGCCCAGCACAATAGATTGGAAGTAAGTAAACTGGGAGTAAGTAAACGGTGGTTCTTCAAACAGAGGGTTTGTGCATTTGGATGGGGAAAGACCAGCAGCAAAACTCCATTGATCATGGGGGCGCCTCTGATGAATAGGAGATTTCTTTGCATTCTTCTTATGAGGGACTGTACAACTATGACATGTGACTCTATCTCCATTTTCATGTGCTTTCATTTTGAGAAAACCATTAACAGAAAACCCTAAAATGTCTTTTAATGGATTTTGACGAAACCGACTACCATCATGAAGTGTCACTTGTTTGGAACATTGGTGCTTCCCCGAATTGCAAATCATAAACCAGCAAACCACTAATTGTATCATTGTATATTTGTAGAGTTTGATGAAAGTCAGTGTGCCATTTGTGGAAGATAGCACCCAATGGCCCCAACGGGAACGTTGATTTCACATGGTGAATGGTGGAAATGATCGACGGTCTACCATCAAACTGTGTATCACTGTGTCGTTTCAGAGAAGTGCCTTTATTTTCATGCAACCAATTCCATTCTTTTATTCATCTATTCAGTAGACATATCATAAAATGATATAGATCTATTTCTATTCATCTATATATGGCCATATATATACAATGGACACCTAGAAGACCATTGTTTGAGGAATCTCACCCTGTAAATGGCGGGTTTATCTCCTCAAATAATGAGTCATTGCGGTTCGTTTCACACTTAAGTGTACAAAATATATCGAATTATGATCCTTTCAACTGAATATGAGTATCAATTATGTGGAGATTGTACAGCGACATATCTGTATATCAAATAATGAGTCTACGGATCTATGTCTACTTCATCCTATTTCTATTCCAATTCCATGTTTGAAGACACGGACAGGACTGAAACATATGGGTCACTGAGGAGCCGTTCCAAGTCAGTTGGCGCATGGCGCCATACTCCTGGACGTGGCTTGATGGAAGTGGATGGGTTGGCGAATATCTATGTTGGTTACAAAGGAATTAAAGGGCTATGAAATAAACTCATGTTTCTTCAAGAGAGGAACCTGATTGATCTCGCCAAACTAGATATGTTTGTTGCATTTTGTTGCATTTGCGAGTGAAGGATGCACTTCAAACATGGTTCGGTTCAGGGGGACAAGGCATGTCCGAGAATGTAATATGGTCATGACTCATCAAGGCACTGTTGAGTTGAATTTTCTTAGTTCCAGTTCACTTCATAGACTGAAACTTTGGGGGTGTAGACTACTTCCCGTAATGTTGGAGTTTTCTAGTTTCATGACATTTCCGTTTTCGCATCTTTTGATCGCAGCATGAAATATCATATGTGAGTGAAAATATTGATTGTTAAATGCAGGCCCCTAAATTTTTAGAAAATGCACATTGGAAATACAGCTCGACACATCTTGATCCAAAAAGATATCTCAAATGAATTCAATTGAGATACAGAATATGTCTCTACAATCTCCACACATGTTTATTGAAAGATGACATATCACGCATATCATATATCCCACTGAGGTATTTCAGTGATCGTTTGGGGCCGCCGAGATCAGGTGCCACAAGGGAAGATCCCGTTGATTCAGAATGATTCCGCACCAATTTGGAATGATAATGATGGCATTTCTTATTGAAATGTATGCAGGTTTAGGTTGGGGTCCCTATGTATAGTGTTGCTTAAAGTAGGTATATCACTGGTTGGCTAGGATTTTTGTGATGGTCATGCATCAGCTGAAGGTGTGATTCTATCGCTAATTTGCCTCAGGAGTTGTGGAAAGAGAAGTCTCAAGTACTGCCAATCAATCTTCTTCCGCTCAATGTTTTGGAGTGCTCTCCTGAATGTTGGGACTTGCGTGATGAAAGACAGTACAATACTACATGCCCTGCAGGTATGTAGTCATTGATGTTTGTTGACACCTGCATCAGATATGCTCCACTCTCTCCAGCTTTAGACTTGGCAAGCTATCAATGTGATTATGTGTTTGGCTAGAGACTAGTTGCAGGTCAAAGACAATGCTCTGAATCTTGCTTCATGAACTGGTTGGCATTTGTTCCAGAAATTGGAGAAGTTTGTCCAAATACATTGATATGTGTTGATATCCTGAGTTGTTTTGTTTCTCAGTTGATTGGTGTAATCGATATGCATGTATAGTACATGTTGGATTATATGGTTCTATATTGTATATGTTGGATTATATGGTTCTATATTGGATCATGCTTGTATGATTACAATATATTCATACATATGATATGATTATATCAACATATATCAATGCCATATACCTGTTTGGATTAAAACATTACACACAGCAATTAATTTTTGAGATGTTTCTTCCATGTCATGGAGGTTATTGTTTCCTGAACCCAGGTACGATCCTGGCGAAGAGATGCGCAAAGACCGCAGAACCGCCAGGATTTTTTCCCACGGTTTGGCGGGTCCTTTGGGTCCTTTGAGTTTTGGTTTGTTGATGCTCTGACACTGATACTTTCAAGCTCTTAAGTTTATCTTCAATATTTGAAATAAGATAAGATGTGGGCAGGGGTCGGTCTAAACTCTTAAAGTTGTTTCCCTGTGTCATGGGGATGTTCATCAACCCAATGATATAAGATCCCATATTCCTATGGACACTTCCCCATAATAGCGACTCTTGACCCGTGTGGCACCTCTCAGACGCCTTGTGGACAATAAACTTTTTGGTTCACTTTTGTATTGGGGCATTAGCATGCATTGACCCTTAAATCTATTAGCAAGTCTTGATGCCTCAAAACTTGAAGGTGAAACAAAATTTCTTCTCTCCAAATTTGGCAATACGTTCTCTTGTAAAGGCAGCTATGTTTTTTTTTTGGCAGCTAACATCCAACGGTGAGGAGATCGTTGTTGATGTGAGGCTGGGAGTTGCTTTTCGGGAGTTTGGCAGTGAAAATCACGTGTGACTTATGACCACTTATTTGTTAGATTCGTTAGATGTTTTGTTGTGAGCAAATGATGAGTTTAAGAATATGTTGGAAAGACATAACATGTTCAAAGTCTTTTGTTTGACGATGGGTTGTTCGTTCCGATTTCTGTGGATGAAGGGAAATTAGGAGGGCACTGTCTGTGAACACAAAGGGAGCTTTTGCAACATTGACTTCTGGCAAACAAAATATCTTAATTGTATGTATGCACAATAGATCATTAGACCTACATGAATTTGTCTTTTTCCAGTTGCACAGCTGTGAAATAACGTATAATGTAGGAGTGGTTAAATGGTTCAAAACTTCATGGTGAGTTGCATGTCTCCTGGCTACTTGGGTTTGCTTGCACAAAGTGCTTTGTTTGGAGGTATATGGCAAATCCTGGTGGCTTCTGAACAAGCAGCTGACGCCGCCAACGCATTCAGAAGTTCGACATGTGCAACAATAGAGGTTTGGTGCGTCACATCATCGCTATCATCATCACCATCAGTTGCTTTGGTTACCAATTTTGGTACGTCCATGGGTTTTGTGTGCACTGCAGTTTGTCAAAATGGTAGCACCCACACATACACACTTAGATTGAGGTAATGAAGATGTGAAAATCGTTTGAACTCCAGCTGTTTCACTGTAGCTGGATCTGGTATGGTCATCAATCAACTAGTTTTGCATTATTATCCAGACCCCTTAATGTTCCTATTTAGATAATAAAGCCACTCCGGACGCGAAGGTAGATGATGGGTTATGAAGGGAAAAACACTTTCTAGGATATCACTTGGTAGGCTCAAGTCGTGTTTTAAGTGCAAAACTTGCGTAACATGGTGGGATTATTTGCTGTAAATCAAATGCCAGTGCCATCCAATTTTGAATGCTGAAGCAATCGCTAAATGCAGCGGTCTTTTCACGATTCGTTGCATCTCTCTGTACAGATCTGGATTGCCAGCTGTGATCTGGCCCGGAAGGGAGCATTTGACTATGCTGCAAAGTGTCAATTCAGAATCCCAAGGATGCGATGTTTCAAAACTTTGCAAAGGGACAAGTTTCGCAAGTTGACAAAAGGGAAGCATATGATGCTTGCTTTGTATTTGACATTGATTGAGTATTTCCATATTTTTTCATATGTCTTCCAAAGAATCAAAGGGCAACTTCTTCCAGAGAAGCTTTGAAGTTCACAGATGTCAGATGCTCCCTCAATGATTTGCCGGGCGCTGTGTACAGGGAGACTTGAAGGATGTGTTTGCCAATGACTGAAGGGCAAAAAAGAGTCATGTCTGAAGATTCACAGTGTCCGAGTCCAATCTAAGCATGTAAGTAATGAATGACGAGGTAACGTATGAAGAGAAACACATATTCCGGCATCAGGATGCACGGGTACATTGTACATACATTCATATTACAAAGCTTCGGTTCAAAGTTCTAAAGAGAAAACACCAACGCCGAAACACCAAGATGCATGTTGGTCAACGGGTCCGTGGTACACAGTGGCGGTGCAGATGCTTTGATGTATTTGTGACGTCATAAATCAAAGCATTGAGGCTGGTCTATCAATCCTTTTGGTTTATAATTTATTATATAATATATATTGTATATATTATATATTATATATTATATCTTGTATATTATTTATTTTATATTGTATATTATATATTTCGATTTATTTTATATTATATATTAATAGAAGAAGCCAATGAGACCAAGCCTGAGCCAACTGAGGCTGTTCTACCTGAAGCTCCTGAGTCAGACGTAACTGGCTCAGATGTGGCAATTGGAGATGTAGTGATCACTACAGCCAAGAAGTTTAAGGATTCGCTCCATGACCAGAAAGGCAAAATCGTGGGAATTTTGAGCAAGCAATACAAAATTGAAATGCTCACCGGCACAGCTTTGGGAGAAATCAAGAAGTTTGACAAAACAGCTGTCCGAAAGGAGGAGTCACAGAAAGCTGATCCCAAGGATACAGCTCCAGGTGACGAGAAAAGGCCAGCTGAAACTCCCGTGGAAGCAGAGCCAGATGCGAAGCGTCTGAGATCAGAAGATAAGGCCAAGGAGTTGTTTGGAGACGACAATTTGGATGAGATTAAGTGAAGATAGATGGCTAGAAGACGAAATATCGGCGCGCAGCAGAAAAATGTGGGTGTAAGCAGGTATGGGCGGGAGCTATACATAGAAGAATATTCTCCAATATTAATATTAAATAATCTTTAAGACCCATTTATAAGCCAGAACATATATTAACATGATTGCATAAACCTCCCAACATTTTGCACAAAATATTATATATTATATCATTTATTATATATTATATATTATATCTTATATATTGTATATTATATATTGTATATTATATCTTATATATTGTATGTTATATATTGTATATTATATAATTTATTTTATATATTGTATATTACATATATTGTTTACGTTAAATATAAATATATATTTTTTTTTTCAGTCATCACTGTTTTTGGTGGTTTTTCCCTTTGAAACATTTTTAAACCTTGATTTATTTCATGTTACTTGTACAACAAAAACATCTCGCACATTTGTTTTCCACTCGTGCAGCCGCTCTGCGTCGTCTTTGAAACGAGTTGCCGGGGCCGCCGTTCGTTGCGGAACGCGTTGGACGAGGCAAGGGAACTATCCTGGTGACCTAATCTATCGGGTGATTGAAGGGAGTCAGGGATGATAGTGACAATGATGTATCCATGTTTTTTCTGACTCTAAATTCATCTAAAGTCATATCTATTGATTAATTATGAAAACTATTTTTTGATATCTTTTTTGAACTATAGACAATCTTTATATCTAATGATATCCAGATGGTTAAGTAAATATATATATATATATAGTTTCTGGGAGTTTCAAAATTTACCAAACTGACCCAGTGACGTTGAGGTACGATGGCCTCGCGTTTGGTGGCCGTGCCATGTTCGCAGCTGGCCACACGTCAACAAGACTCCCTGCAGGTAGGTGATGTGGTACTGTTGACACGGCGCAAGAATCCTGGACAAGTTGAGGTTGGTAGTTTATCCCAATTTGTTTATAGGGGGCTTATATATCCCAGGTGGTTGTTTGGGATTTCTGAACCATCAACAGTATTGTTTTGCCTTGAAATTTGCCAAATTTCTCGAAGATGGGAGGAGTTTTGAGGATGTTGTATCTTGTGACATGGCAATGGGGCAATGGATACAGCTTTTGGGGTCACACGTGTTTAAGACAGGCTATTGTCAACAAACATGTACAGGATCCTGTTTGGAGCCCAGCGGAAGAGCCCTTGAGTCAGGGTGGCAGGATGAATTTGGATCAATCCTTCATTTGTTCATTTTTATTTAGATGATCATCTGGGTGGTGGTTTCAAAAAAAAATCACCACTATTTGGGGAAGATTCCCATTTTGACTAATATTTTTCAAAGGGGTTGAAACCACCAACTAGTCATCCATTTGTGTTCGATGCTGTGCATCAGGATGTTCACGTGACTTTGTTTATTTGTGATACTAGAGCAGAAAATTATCATGATGTGTTCGCTGCTGCATGATGACTCTCCATTTTTCCCAAACCAATGTGAAACACATGTTCATGTAGCATGAATCATAGATAACGGGTCCACAGTTGCGGTGCTGATGAAATAGTATTGGGAATCAAACCTGGCCATCTTGTTTGTTCACGATTCATGCCAAGGAAATCCAATTGGTACTAATGATTTCTTCAATCAAAGAATATCAACAGATCTTCGTTGCCCTTGATTTCCCACAAAACAAACAATAGATTCTGATCTTAATTAATGGTACATATTTCGATTCATAGAAGTATTCTGTACCAGGTGATTCAAAAGTCACCTAAAATTAGGATGGTGATTCGTGACCCTTAAAAAGGGGTTTTTCGTGACCTCCAGGGCAAGATTTTTCCCACGGAGCTTCAGCTGCTTCCAGATACCAAAATCTCCAAGTCTAAGGCCTTAAGAGAGCTCAACTCGACTCAGACTTCTACAGAGAGGGGTTTGCAACGCTGGGAGCAGGCGGGATTTTTGTTGGGGAAATCCATAGAAAATCTAACATGGACAATGAGATGAGATGTGATTGTTGGCATCATTGGGGTTGTCCTAGGTATATCGATGGCTTTTTGAGTTGGATTTGGCAAACCGAATGAGAATGCAGCGGAACGTGAAAACACCCCGCAAAGTGACCGATCACTCAACACTCGCATTTCAGCGTAAAACACTTAGCTAAGCGTTGAAAAGCGATGATAAATCCTTTGCAAATATGTTTGCATGCGCCAAACCGTGTTATATTCTGAAAGATAGAGATACACACGCATTAGAAAAACAAAGTATGATAAAGTATGTAAATAAATGCCATCAATCATCATGATCTCTAGTGCAAGTTTGGCACAACTACCCTACGGAGTGCGTCGAAGGCCCACTTGGTTTCCGCTTTGGATGTCCTCAACGAGTACCAACGATCTCGTCGTGCACGGGTTTTTGGCTCTCTCGTTACTACCTCAGTTTGAAAAAACGGCAGCATCAAGGAAGATTGGAGTTCCTTTTCTTTTAAAGCTCAAGGAAAGATGTAATGTTACTAATATATACTTTTACTAATATATATGTTCTTTGGTTTTTAGATATAGTTGCAGAGTTGCTACTTAATTTTGTAGGGCCTGTAGGGTTTCACGGATGTTCTCCCTTGCCCGAGGGAGACTTTGGGCCTTCCTTTCGGCGCTCCTACAAGAATGACCCAAGGAACCAGGGGTCCAGGTTCTTCCAAGTGACCCTTTAAAGGATGTTTTTAAGTGACCCCCCTGAAAAAGGGGTTGAGTAAGTTAAGTGACCTCAATTTGGGGTATCAAAAGGTCACTTGGAAGCTGTTTTTTTGTTATTTCATTTGAAGGGTTATTTGAGATATACCAAGTGATTGTAACTTCACAGAGATTCATTTGGGATCATTAAGTCTCTACTAAAGCGCAGTATATCAACCAATTTTGATGTTGGTGTTTGACATTGTTCAAGTTGATTTTGATGAGATCTTTTTGGACATTGGAGGCGCAGACTTCAGAGGGTCAAACACCTTCCAGTATCACGTCAAACATGTTGCCATCTGGATTTTCCAGCGATTTAATTTGAATTAAGTTGTTTCATTGATTTTGTAAACATGAAGCGAAATCAGTTCAATTTACCTTTCCCATCATTGATGTAACATGTTCTTGTAAGACATGCATCTCTTGAAATCTCTTGAAGTTTCTAGCCACCTTTCCAGATGGCTGCCATGCGAAGGACACGCATGTGCGAGCTCTTGAAGAGTTGGCTTCGGGCCAATGCGAATTGCCATTCCTTACCTGAAGAGGAGGCCCTGGGGAGTTATGGATTTCATGAACGCTGTGTTCATACACATAAATCATCATAAATCTGTGATTTGATATACACGAAACATTCAGAGATTTATTTGATGATATGTTCTTCTTCATGGCACACATTTTGAATCATGTTGGAACCTGCTCCCCAAAACCACTGGCTTTAGCATTTGATGAGGAATCTTTGTTGGATACTTGCGATCGTGTCCATGTTGTGTGCTTTTGGTGGTGACTCACGCGTTCGTCAGGTACGATCGATGTGCGGCCTTTGTCGGGACATCCTTAGCCATCCGCAACTTTTTCCAGCCACTTGGTGTCAACATTTTGAAGTTTTAAGTTTAGGTCCATGAACCCTGGGATGGTGAATGGCAAGGTTGGTATCACTTTTGGCGAAGTCAAATCTCCATACACTCTCAACGGATGCAACATGAAGTTTGGATCTGAATATGAACGCTTGTTCACTCCTTTCCTTGATCGACGCATTGTTCGCAACCTTGTTTGTTGCACAAACGTGTTGTTTGCGACGTTTTACGGGGAATCTCAGGCCAAAAATCCTCAGAGTTTTATGAAGAGCATTGCAGATGCAACTTGGCGACAGAACAATCACCCAAGAGCTTCCATATTTCCATGAGGTTTGTTGTGACTTGGAGTTCCAGATATTTGATATGTAGAGTATCAATCAAGCATTTATATTAGCATCTATCATCTTTTCAGAATGTTTTATAAAATGGTTATGGAATCTCGTGATAAAGCACCTTACGTTTGATCCTTATTGTTTTGCTTCTTTGCGTCTCTTCCGTTGGTCTCCTGCCTGGAATATCTCCAGGTCTATGACCATTTACAATGGCAGTTGCAAGAGGTGGTTCTGCTGTTTTTGGGGGTGAAGATCGGGATAGCAGAGTAGCAGTCACTCAAAAGTGCTATTTCATAACTGATTGGGTCAGTTGATAAGTAGTTTTCGGTCATAGAATGGTCAGTGCATGTTTCACTTTTCGAATTTTATTAGATAGTATGATAGTACTGTAGTGTGCGATTCTCCAACACCACCATTACTGGCACAGCTGGTACCACTGGTACAATCACTTTTTACGTTTCTTAATTTCCTTGTCATCAAAGCCAGCATCATCATGATCACCGTCATCATTGTCAGCATCAATCTTTGCGCTGTTTTCATACTGCCACTTTGTATTTCATGATACTTCCCTGCGTGTGCATATAGGAGCGATGTGTTTCAGTTCACTAGTGCCTGGATCTATCGCCAACATGGCAGTGCAATGTTTCTTACAACAACGGAAGACGGAAGACACTATCACGTACAGTAATATATAGTTCACCTCCACATGTGTAACTTCCTTCTCTTCGGGTTTGCCATTCTAAATTGACAATAATAAGTGCTCGTGGCGTTACTATATACTTTGGGATAAGTACGTGCTATTGTTTCTATCTTTGTTGAAAGTTGCACTGGATAGAGCGCTCTGCTTCTTTAAGCATTTATACGTTTACTTCGTTCAAGTCTTGAGTAGAGAACTGACAGGTGTTAGAGAAAGATCGTAGCTGTGCTGAGCTGGTCAGAGGACTCAGTCGAAAGGTGCAGTAGGGGATGCAGGAAGTCAAAACAATGGCTGAATCACACCTCCTGTATCCTCCTGTGTACAGTAGTAGTAGGAAACTTCAAATCTCATTTATCATGATTATCACGACATTATTATCCTGCGAGGTTGCGCAACTCAGCACAAATGGCCATCTGGAAAAACAAAGGGCTCTGAAAGATGTCGTGTATTCGTGTTTTCTTTTCAAAGAACCGAGGCACAACGGATCTTATCAATGAGTCGGAACTTGGTCACTGACACCATCACTTATTTGTTGTTAGGAGCCTCAAAAGGAAGGGGTTGGACACGGGAAGAAAGTGAGACTTCACGAAATTTCTGGATGCTTGAAGATGGAATGGAAATTCTTGAGTTGTTTCTCTTGATTAAAACAGTTTCATGAACTGGTCTGTGCTTGTTAACATCATGTGGTGCCTGTTGGTGCTGGTCAGATAGAAGCTGAAAGAAGCTTGCGATTGAATTACAGTTTGCAGCTGTCACGCATGTTTTGGATCGTTTTTTGTTGCCGGCCAGAAAATTACCAGAAACCGTCATTGGATGATCTTGGATGCCAGAAACGGCACCATACACCATTCCAACCTTTGCAATTAAATTAACAATTTTTTTTTGTGAGAAATCTATATTGACAAGGTATACACTATCGTGATCAATGTCTTATTTATGATCAACTCCAGCAAAATGGATCAAAATGGACCAAACCCTTGGGATGATTGGAAACCACGCATGTCTTTCAGGCTTGGACCCAGCGACCTGAAAGATACGGATGTCGGGAGCCGCAGCTGTAACTTTCATCACGCAGGAATTGAACCTTAATCACAATTCTGATGTTTTTTTCATGTCAGTTTTCGGGGGTGTACCGTGAAAGTGGATGGTACTTGTACAATGCACTCCCAAGAGTTGTAAGAAGTTTGTATTTCTTGATGATTGATGAGATACAGACACATGATGTAACAATATGCATGTCTATTCTGTACCAATGTGTATACAGAGTATTTTTTCATAGACTCCCTGACATGTTGGATTTGTGTGTCATGTGACAAGAGAGGCAAAGGAACTCAAGACAGAGAGAAAAGGCTGTCGCAGTAGATGTACTCGGAGAAAGATACATTTCGCTGCGTTTTTGGTTTCCCCGTAGTATCTTGTCAGCTAATCAGGCCACAATCAGAAAAATGTTGTGCTCTTATGACATTGACATGGCAATGACAACGGTCCCACGGCTTGGATTCGCTGAGGGCATGCCTTCCATGGAGGTAGTGAAGCTTTGGCAATCCTTGCCCAATGAGGGTCATCCAATGCTGCTTAGTTTGAAAACTTTGGAGTGGATCAACCTTTGTCGTGTTTATTGTGAATTAATACGAACATTTATACATCAAAACCATTCAAAACCTGGCACAGATATATATACATATTATACTTTACATTGATTCCACCCCTGGGCATCCACCGAAATCCTCCTCAAAATTCCCATGAAAATCCCAGGCCGCATCGGAAAGATCCGGCATTGCAAAAGTTGATGAGCGAGGCGGAAGCATCCTTTGCGGTAGCGGTTGTTGTCTCCAATCTCCACTCAATAATGGCCCAGTAATCAGTATGATGATATTTAGCTGTGAAAATTGAAAATGATATAAGTAAGGATCTGACTGCCAAAAATTGACACTCCTACTGTTATGCGCTGACTGGCTTTCTGGGGATTCCGATGGGTACTGTGGTGCCGGCTTCGGGTAGATTGTTGTTACTCTAGTGGTTCGTTGCCTGTCAGTACGGTCATGGGGATTGCACGGAGCAAAGTCAAAGGAGGAACACTGATTTTTGAATTGAGGGACACCGATCATGAATGGAGCAAAGTGGTACAGTTTCACTCAAAATGATATATTGAATGTGGAGATGTCCATATATATTTATATATATTATATATTATATATTATATATTATATGCACTGATACACATGTCACATATTATATGTTCATGTAATTAAATATTATATATAAGATATTTCATATAGTTTGTTTACCATTTGAATGAGTCACAGCCATAGCTGGTTTGGATTAGTTTGTGCCACGCCCTTCTCCAATTCCAATTGGGTCTCTCCAGGCATGGCAGAGTCATGTTGGGATGTTAATTGCAGCCTTACTTCGAGCACCATGGTAACTCAGATGAAACAGTTGCCATGTTGGAAAGGTGTCAAATTTCCCAGCATATGTCCATTGTCATATGGAGCTCACCAATCAGAATGCTTCAACATCACCTTTTCAGTCATCTTTATTGTAAACTCACTGGCTATCAATGTTTGTGTTTGACCCTCAGATGATTGTGGAACATCCAAGGTGTGTTCGTTTGTTTGCTGGAGCTGATGCTGAAAGCAGCACCCGACTGCTGGCATTAGAAGATGGAAAGGCAGCTGGAAGGAATCAAATAATTGGTGAATTTGGATGAAATTGGTGCCGGTGACAGTACATACCGTTCCGTGCTTGGAAGATTTCCCTGTTGGGATGGTCCTGAATGGTTCCAGAAGGTCAAATGGGGGAGGATTTGCAAGGGTAAGCTTGTTTCCCTTGTAGTCTTATGCATCCACTCACATATGTTTGTTTGAAGGTGTGAATTAAACCCAGCCATGGTATATCATGCCGTACTCTTTGGACATTTCTTAACAAGTCTTATGTACAAATACCAGTCACATATAGTCACATATCTAATTCTATGTCAATATATGATATAATATATAGAAATAATTGGTAGAAGCAGGACAGGCCACGAAGAGCTCGAACTCATACACCACAATGATCACCCCAAAGAGGCTGTTCAGATGGCCTCACTCCAAAGCCTTCTGAAGGAGGCAAGGACTCCTGAGAAGTTTGGTGGGGGAAGTTTGAGAGCTACTCGGAAGCTATGTTGTTTGGGAACGTGTAACATATTTTGATCTCATGTTTCCATTTTGTTTCCGCTCCTTTTTCCCCGAGATATCTCTTTTTGGATTTTTTTAGCCCATCAATGTATCATAGATACCACTAACATCAACTAACTTCAGTGCCCTGTTGCACTGAGGCCGAGAATAGTTTCGATGCTGGTCATTTCAAGGCCCTGGTTTCATTGTTTTCAGCTGTTGCGCGGTCAGTCATGTCACGGGTTGAGCTTCGCATGTTCAAACAGAACTTTTGCAAATTTTGTTTGGATGACCTAAGAAAAACCACAATTCCAATTCTGAGACTACTCTGAATGAAAACTAGAATTTATCTCCATTTCTACCCCATTTCTTCCCATATTTTGTTGTTGTTGTTCTTGTTCTTGTTCTTGTTCTTGTTCTTGTTGTTGTTCTTGTTCTTGTTCTTGTTCTTGTTCTTGTTCTTGTTCTTGTTGTTGTTGTTGTTGTTCTTGTTGTTCTTGTTCTTGTTCTTGTTCTTGTTCTTGTTGTTGTTGTTGTTGTTGTTGTTCTTGTTGTTCTTGTTGTTCTTGTTGTTCTTGTTGTTCTTGTTGTTCTTGTTGTTCTTGTTGTTCTTGTTGTTCTTGTTCTTGTTCTTGTTCTTGTTCTTGTTGTTCTTGTTCTTGTTGTTGTTCTTGTTGTTCTTGTTCTTGTTCTTGTTCTTGTTCTTGTTCTTGTTCTTGTTCTTGTTCTTGTTGTTGTTGTTGTTGCTCTTGTTGTTCTTGTTGTTCTTGTTGTTCTTGTTCTTGTTCTTGTTCNTTGTTTGTTTCGTTTGTTTGTTCTTGTTGTTCTGTTGTTCTGTTTGTTCTTGTTCTGTTCTTGTTTCTTGTTTCTTGTTTCTTGTTGTTCTTGTTGTTCTTGTTGTTGTTGTTGTTGTTGTTGTTGTTGTTGTTGTTGTTGTTGTTGTTGTTGTTGTTGTTGTTGTTTCTTTTTGGTTCCATTCCAAATTTCACCCTTTACTGAACAGCTGGAAACGTTGCCGCAGGGCAGCGGCTTGGTCGGTGCCTTGCGTTCTGATGCACCGCAGCGTCGTAAGTGGATCCAGGTGTGGCGATGAGGGAGATCCTTGGGGCCAGAAATGGCCTGTTGGTAGATGTTGGTAGTATGCTATGAAGATGAACTAGAGAGTTTTACATAGTTTTACCATTAGTTTTACCATCTAAGCATTAATCACTATATCGTGTATGTTTTACATAGTTTTACCATCTACTGTAATCATTAATCACTATATCGAGTATGTATTGAATGCAAAGAACGCAATTTTCAAGGATCTTTGGAAAGACTTTTGTCAAGTATTCGATGGCATTGCAAAAATGATAGTCCACACCACCGAACATGATGAATTTTCTTTCCTGAGTGCGTTTGGAGCCTATACAGGTTCAGAAGGTGTCCATGTTTTCCCATGTTTTCTCATGTTTTCTGATGTTTTCCATGATTCCATGACCTTTTGAAGCCCATGTTTGAGGATGTAGGTAAAACAACATAGTGAAGCCATGTGAAACCCATCGCACGACCTGTTCCCCGCAATCGCCACTTTCCACAATTGGATTGAGATTCACATGTCTTTATGGGGCTTCCTCTTTTTGTTGGTAAGAACTCTTTACAATTTATCCAATCTCAATGGGGTTTTAACAGCCTTCTATCATAGTTGTATATTATAGTTGGTTTTGTTTTCGTAGTGATCCCCTGGGTCACACATGACCCACCGTGCACCCCGTTGATGCGTTCTAAGTGGGAGGCTTTGACTATCACCTCGGACATCATGTTTCTTCTTGGCGAGGTAGCCACCTCAGAGCGACGTTGAAATGATCGAGAATCTTCCAGAAGACTCAGCCGGACATGAATATCAACAAGTGCTTTCTGGTTGTTTTTGCAGAATGAATGCAACATGAGAATGGATGATAAAGTCATTTGACCCCCCCAAAAAATAGCACACTCCACAGCATCGATCTATAAGTTTCAATGGTATGCTTGATTGACACTCTCCCATATGCCAGTTGGCATGCTTAAATGTGATTAAATACACTCATTGACGGGAAATTCCCAAAAAAAGCTCATCAAGCAGCTTTTTCTCCATCAACATTACTAGATGGTAGTTTCAAATATTTTTAAGTTTCGCCCTATTTGGGGAAGATGAACCCATTTTGACTAATGTTTTTCAAATGGGTTGAAACCACCAACTAGTCATCAAGTAGCTTTTTCCCCATCAACATTACCTCAACCACTGATGGTAGGTCATGGTGCAGTTCCATCGTATCAGCGACGGCCTGGGAGACTTTGGAATGATTCGCGTCTCTCCATGGTTACATCCTGTGCTGGACCGAAGTGTATCAATGCGCAGCGATGTCAGTTGAAACCAAGGTTGCTGTTTGATGTTAGTTGAAGCATGCATGCTGGTGTTGGTGGAGATTATCAAACAACTTGAGTTGATGGCAGCTTCAACCATGTTTGCTTCAGCCGTGTTGTTTGATGTTGGACGCAGGATTCCTTAGTTGAGAAGGTTCTGAGCCTTTGAGCTGCAAGTGAGTGATGAGTAGTCACAACTGAGACAAAGGGAGTTGTAGTGCTCAGTACTCCCAATTTTGGAGGTATATATTACAAGTACAACATCAACATCTCCAAATTTCCGGATGGTGGAGTTATTTAGATTTAAATTTTGTATACTCAAGATACTCAAGGTCATTTGAGGTTGATTCATGCTGAATAATAGTTGTACATTATGTTGGTCCTGGGATAAATCCAATGGAAAAATGTGAGACATTGACAACTGGAACTTGTACCTTTGGGGATGGCGGCACAGACTACTTTAACCAGACTAAAAGCTTGGAAAACCTAAGGAGGTCCTGAAATTGTTGGTTATTCGAAGCAATAGTGATACATTGTGATATATTAATATTGTGGACCATACAAAAGGTGTAGATAATTTCCAATTGGTTTCAGGCAAAGGACAAAGTGAGATAGTGCAAGATATGGCTGCAAGGTCTAGTCTTGCTTCGCTGCATCCAGATTGTTCTATCCACTTATAGAAGTATTTATATTAGATTAAATTAGAATCAGTTTATCAAAAAAACAATAATAACAAAACTTCACTCATCCTTAAACGACGCATAGACTAGAAGTACATTGATTCTTCTGATTGGAATGTTGTAGCGGGCTTGACCGTTTTCCTTTTTTCCATCGAGGTCTCAAGAGCCTTTTGGAGTCTTTGAATCATTCCTTGGACGTGGCTTATGTTTTGGCACGTGCTCGTGGTCAGAAGGTGATGGGTGTGATGACTGGTGGACACCTCCAGATGTCACTTGAGAACTGGCATTGTCATAGGGATATTTAACAATTTATCCAACAACATGCTGAGCAACGTGAAGCAATCAAAGCCACAAGTACAATGTTTTGTTTCATGCCGGAAAAAAGCGCTTCCAAAACCATGGGGATTTTTTTGTTGAACGCTTTGTAGGTCACATCTCTCGGGAAGTTCTCACCCAAACTTTCGGTAGGTCCAAAAACCGGCTCCTTCCGAGAAGATGTGCTTCCGAGCTCGTGGCTTGTCCTTCCAAACTTCTACAGGGGGGCTCATAAAAGACGAAGGCAATGCCTTTGAAAGAGAATGAGGGATGCGCAAGCCACGGTTGACTTTTTGTAAAAGGATGACTTCATCAATGACTTCTTTAATTGATGTTGAGAGTTTTGAGCATGTTGAGCATGTTTTAAACTATATGATTGCAAAAGGAACAGACGTAGTTTTTTTTAAGGCTCGCAAGTATCCGGGATGTCACCAACATGTGGCGAAATTTCTTTGGCGATTTCAGCGATTTCTGCCGAGTCTTTACTGAGGAGAAGCTATTCAAAGAGCTTTACTCGCTGGAAAAGGGAGC
The DNA here is from genome assembly GCA_000507305.1 of Breviolum minutum Mf 1.05b.01. Classification (NCBI taxonomy): domain Eukaryota; class Dinophyceae; order Suessiales; family Symbiodiniaceae; genus Breviolum; species Breviolum minutum. The sequence continues at coordinate 28,538 of DF241092.1, forward strand.
CATGCTGATCAACTACTTCAGATCGCAGATGAGTTCCTGGCTGCAGATTTCGTGATTTCGGTAGCATTCTCCTCCAATCAACTCTGGGTTTTTCAAGCTGATTTTGTGAGGTAGAAGGTAGAATTCCACTATAATTACTGTGATGTCCAGTTGAATAGCCATGAAGTTATAACATGGTATCGTTGTACATCCACCAGTTATGGGCACTTGACAAGCTCTATGAGAACTTGTGATGCCCAACTCTTGGCATTTCATATTAAAATCAAATCAGCATGTGGAATTGAAATATGCCAAAATGAAACATGCCATGCGCGTTTGTTTACGTAGTATTATAGTGCATCGATACATCTTGATGTACCCTTGGACCCGAAATAAAAAAACATGGTCCAAAAATGGAGGGTGTGGAGGGTTTAAGCTTTCAAAAAATCAGTGTTTTTTCACCATTTATAACATGAAGGTAACGTGGCTTCCCGTGAGGCTTCGTGCCCGCAGCGCCCCAGAGCGATTGCCACATTTGGCCAAGGGTTTGGGAGATGCGACTTTGAGCGACTTGGACCAAATGCATGTGCAGGACATGCGACCTTCATGTCATATCTCATATCGAAAATCTCATATATACGTTTAGGGTTTGGGGTTTTATATACCATGCCATGAATACGAGACTTACAATGGCAGGCTAACAAACCGCGGCTTTTGATATGAAATAAAAAGAGGTGAAGGAGGTCAATTTGTCACCCCGCCAAGGCGAAATCAGGAATATGAAAGGAATTGCCTTAAATTTTAGAAACCCCGAAAACAAAACCAGGAACTCAGGATTGCTTCAATTAACAGATGTTTAGCAGATTTTTGGACTCCCATTTTTTTAAGGCACACTCATACGGATGATGATATTTGAAACATCCATCGCAGAATGAAGCTGTTTGAGGACGGATTTGATACTCTTAGAAGAATTGGGTCAATGGAGGATTTTTTGAGTATAATATTTATATAATATCTTTACATGACATTTGAAGCGTTGTAAGCCATTCAAAAAGACCAGCGTTCTTTCAACAATAAAATTGAACTTGAAGATGATTGCTCTAGGGTCACTAGAGGCACCAAGGGGAGAGATATACATAAAGAATACAACTTTGACTTTGACAAGCTTTTGGACGCTTAAGTTGAAAATGTCAGTTTTCATTGTTTTCTTTTGAATCTCCCCTTTAGACGATTATATACTTCTAGTGAACTTTTTGGATACCCGACCCTTTCGTTGGTCGCCACAGAATTACAAAAAGTGGGAGTCCATCAAGCCTGACTCAGTGTTTGGCTGGCCATGAGAGAATTAATTAATATCTACAGTTTATCAGCTGTATAGGATTTTTATGATACATTACATATACATATTTAGGAAGAAATGGCACAGACTACATACAACAGTGTCTATATAATATGTATATGATATGGATACCTTCAGGTGAAAACATCCAGAGAGTGTGGCACAAACTCTCAGCTCCAAAAATAAAATTTCCAAGTGCTCCCAGGTCTCAGTAGCGTTTTGAGCTCGGAGGAATTCCGGAGGTGGACGGGTTCACGTGACGTGGGGTGAGAGATGGATAAACATATCACCTAAATGACAAGATGTACACCACGGAAGATTAGCTTGGAACCTGAGAATACAGGTTTGGAAGAGGAGAATAATTTGAACCAAAGCATTATTTTTAGGTTCTATGTTAATGGAAGAAATCCCAAACAACCACCTGGGATGTATAGAACCCTATGCCCTATGAATACTGGGATATCTACTGCATCAGTTGGTGGTGGATGTCTGAACCATCAACAGTATGCAACACACATTTTTGTTGTTGGATCCGACCCAAAAGGATCTGAAGATTGATGATGTTGATTTTTGTTGGACAACTGTGCCATAAAGATGAACGCTGCCTTCAGGCATGTGGGGGACGCCTTCCCAGAACTACCGAAGTTGGGAGATTACCTGGAGGCCAGAGTGTTGTTGATGGGTCGAAGATGGTATGTGTCAAGTATGTGTGAAATTATACATGAACAGCCTCAACGATTTCCCATGCTTTGGACAGGCTCAATTCAAGTTGTGGAAGCTTGATTTAGTGAATTATTTCCTTTGAAGTAGACAAACCATCCATTTCACAAAGGTGCGATGTCATTGTTCGCCAGCATTTTTCAAGAACTTCTCTCAACCATGCCGATCAGGTAGCCCGTGACGCGGGGTCCCAAGGGTTTTCCCGTGCCATTGAGGCAGATGATGGCTCCATTGCCAAACCCTTGCTGTGGTGTTTGGGGATTAGTTGGGTTTGTATGTTATTGGAAAGTTGTTAGTTGAATCAGAAGTTTTCTTTGGCTAGAAAATATGAGGACATGTGTGGATGATGGTGATGAAGATTTTTGTTGCATGATGAATGCATCCAGTCAACAATAAGGGCGTGAAATACATGGAAGATGTTGTTTTAAATGGTTTCACTTCATGTTGACACATGCGTCCACACAAACACCTGGAGAGGTTCAGAAACAAAAACCATCACATGACGGACACTGCAAGATATCCTGTATTCACATGTCAGGAGGAATGTGTCGGGCGTTGTTCTAACGAGCATTTGGCAACACTTTTTTAATGGACATCTTATATGTGCGCTTAAATATTCCTTCACTATTTGAAAGCAATTGAAAGACTGAAACCACATCGTTTCCGAGAATCATGTTGCTTACAGTATGCTCCTACAATAAATCGGACCTTGTGGGACTTTAAAGGACCATACAAGATAGCCACAGCCATCTACAACCGAACCCTTCACCAATCACGACTTACCAGGGCCCAAAGGCTTCGCAGATGCTGCAAATTCAAGACAAGGACAGGTCCGTTAGGTTTCAACTGCCCAAGCAACTTCTATCCAATGGTTCCCTTGGCATTTGTCGGTGTTGTGGTTCTTCAACATGCAACAACTAGGTGGTGGTTTCAAATACTTTTTGAATTTCATCCCTACTTGAGGAAATGATCCAATTTGACTGAGATTTTTCAAATGGATTGAAACCACCCTTTTTTTGGATGTTGAGAAACTACTTCTCTGCCTCAGATCGGACTCTTTGCGTTTCAAATTGCGTAAAACGTAGTAGCGCTTCCAGTTGTGTGCAAAACCAGTGCTTGAGTTCCCATGGCAATGTGATTTCTAGGGAAATCTCCAAGATGGGGTCAGAATACAAAGAGATCTAAGAGGTATATTGATGAAGTGCCTAGACTGGTGGTACAAAAAAGATCGAACAACTCTCTTGGATATAACTGATCCTAAGAGACTTGCAACTTTACACATCCCCCAGTCAAGCAGATGGGATCATCTCCAATTATAGATTTTCATGTAATGTGTCACAACTTACATTTACTTTGGAATTGCTTGAATATTGTTGATGGAAGAAATCCTGCACCAGTTGGTAGGTACTTTATCCCATTATTTACTGGTTTTTTGCCAGGTCCCAGGTGGCTGTTTGGGATTTCTTCCATCAACTGTATTATTGATGCTTTTTCTTCGTGATGAACAAAAAATTCAGGAGAACCTCTCCACCTTATCACAGACCAACACCACCGTGTCGGTGAAAACGCAGAGTTTTTCGGATCGTGAAAGCTGCAGCAGTTGCTGCTCTGTACCGATCCATGGCGGCATAGGTATGTTTTTAGCCGCTTGACTTGGGTTGAATATTAGTGGATGTATATATACATATAATCATTTACGTGTGTACATGTAATATATACCTGGCTCTCCTTATCGGCCATTTTTTTTGCCAAGGCTAATATCCAGGATCACCATATATCAACAATAGCCTTTCCTCACAAGAATTGCCTTTCGGCTAATATAGGGCCTTGTGTTTTCAGGGTCATTGGTTTGAGAGTGTTTTTGGCTCATTTCGTGCATTTTGCACGTGCTTTTGCCCTGGCAAATTTGGTTATGCCGGCATGTGCCACCCCCTCCACCTCTGCATTCAATCATTCTGAGAGTCTTAAGCTGTTCAGCTATATATTACAAGGATCACCCATATTTGATCCATGAAGATTCAAATCAAATCTCTGGACCCAAAGTGTCCAAACATATTTGCTTGACTGTTGCTGACTCAGCATTTTACCCCTTGAGACTGCTATAGACGTTTCTTACTCAAACCATGTCAACAGATACATGGAAAGAAAGCATCCCTCCACCACTGCGGGTGCAACTTCAAGATGCAGGCTGGTATAGTTAACATATAGTAACTAGTAGGGATTGTGGCCCATGGCCCATGGCTTCACCTAACAACATGACTCGTTCATCCAAACTTTGATTGGTGTTTGCCAATCCCTTTGGCAGGGTTATGGGGTAAGCCAACCAACTTTTGGATGGATGCGATGGAACTATTGTATCAGGCAGGGGACTCTTAGTAAGGCTTTAAAATTGGAAGAGCCCAGAAATTTATATCGTATCCGCCGTTTTGTCAAACTGCCCCTGCTAGTCCAATGATGTTCCTTCGCTGGATTCCGCAACAGCGATCATGCACAACTTCAACAATGGAGGCATTGTGAGAAAGCTGGCTCAGAAATATGCAGGTGGGTTATGGCTATGGGGTAAGATGGTTAAGAAAATGAAAATTCATCAGGTTTTTTTCCCCAAAGTATGTGGTCCCTGGGAGGTGAACAACAAGCGCCTCAGCTTAACCAAGCCAATGTTGCACCTCTTTTCCTTCCAAGCGTCAAGCGTTCTAGATGTTCTAGCTAGCTAAGGATGACTCTGCGAAGCGTTTGGTTGAGAACGCTATCATTACGGAAACGAAGGTTGTCACTGTATTGTACACTGTAAATGGTGACATTGTTTCTTCTGATGCTGAAACTTTGCTGGAGGCATCTGATGCTGAGGAACCTTCCCAGTGATAGATTAGCAATGATAGAGCCTCCGAATTTTGACTGACTGCCCAGCCCAACAAAAAGCGTCTCAGGTATTCACCTGCCAAAGCACGGGTGCCATGAAAATAGCATGGTCAGGACAGTGTGTTTTGAGGCAGTCTATTTGTTCTGGTATCATTGACGGGAAAAAATAGGAAATATCATTGAATAAGTTCATCCTTGCATATTGGAAAGCCATTTGGCTGTTCAGGGGGAAGTGGTTGTAGGTCCTATAGCTTTATAGGTTTTGTAGCCATGGCTGGGAATCGTGCCAACCACAAAAGTATTCCAAAGGTTTCCTTAGAAGGGCTGGCCAAACTTTGGGATACCAATGAGCCTATTCGTCGGCGGTTGTCTTCTGAGAAGCGATTACTTGTTTGGAAGAATGCAGAGAGTGTGGGGGTGGCATCCTTTAAACAAGCAGTTGCCAACATAACTGTCTTGGACCCCTTCTTCGAGTTATGGGCTTCTCGGAACACTACCTGTAGAACACCTTCTGTTACCACATGCTGGAAAGAAGTGATTTGACAGCACTCAATTTATAAACTGATGTGAATTTAAGTTTGATGTTCGATGGCATAATGGTTGTTTTGACTCTAGTGTATGTGTCTCTTTCTCCCAGGTGAAAGCCCTCAACAACATGATGGGGTTGCAAATCACAAAGAACCAATCACGGCTTGATGCTTGGGGCTTGCGGAAGTTCATGTCCCTCTTCATCCGCAGAATCCATGAAAAGTCCCGAAGTCATGAATCTTGGGTAGAATGGTAACCTCATCACCTTTCAAATTTTCAATCTATGGGATTGTTGATGTATACCAGGAACATAAATCAAGGGTATCCAGCTCGGCCCATGCAACTCAGGATGAACATGCGCGGAAGCTGAAGAGACACTTGTTAAGATCCTGGTTCCCCGAACGTTTGCCTGAGTTGGATGAGCCTGATGAATCTCACTGGCAATTTCAAAATTTGTCTTGATCATGTTCTTGTTTTACTGGATGAGTCTCTGCCACAACTTATATTTTGTTTTTCTTGAAATCCAAATGGTGAACCATCAATTGTAAAAAAAAAAGGATATGGCGGAGCAAATTGAAGATGAGGAGGACCTTGATTTACCCCTTACTGCAGAGGATGAGGAGACCCAAAGTGAGTCTAGTGAAGAACAACCATCCCCAGAACCCCTGCCTCCAGTTCATGTTGCCACACCACAGCAACGTCCACCGCCTGCCGTTCCAGTTGTAGACTTGCTGGGTGATGATGAACCGGGCTATGACTTTAGCTCTCAACATCGTCTGATTCAACGTCGTGAGTTCTTGAAGCAACAGATCATGCAGGCAAAACAAAGACGTGAGGCTACAAAGGTATTGGAGTCTGGTGTGAATGTGGATTGTTTCTCAACCGAATTTGTTTCACTAGACAAGAGCATCTCAAAGAAACTTGTTGGATCCAATATTTGAATTTTTAGACCTTTGAGTTTGGGACATCCTAGGCTTACAAACTATCCCTATGGACTTGGAGTCTGTTGCTGCTGCACAGCAAGTTCAAATTGTGGAAGACACCCAGCCCCCACATGTTGAAATCCCTGAACAACAAGATGCTAAGGATGTTGAACCTGTTTCTGAAAAAGCAGCTTCTGAGTTACCGGATTCTGGGACAGCCGAAACCCCCAAAGCTTCCAGTGTGAAACCTGGTGACCGAGACAAAGAGTATATTCGACCATCTCTGAGACTGAAGCGGTATTTGGAACAGGTGGGAAAATTAAACAGCAAGAGTTTCTATAGCAACTTCATCATGTAAATTAATCATGTATAACAATCAAATGATGTTGCCAGGCTGGAGCCATCAGAAAGAAAGCCCAGGACGCCTTTAGAAATGCTGTGCCCGAGGATGAAGCACAGACTGGGAAGAAGAAAGGCAAGGGCAGAGGTAGGGGCAAAGGGAAGGGCAAAGGTCGAGGCAGAGGGAAGGGTAAGGGCCGAGGCAATGGTAAGAAAGGTAAAGGAGGTAGGAAAGCAACAAAAAAGATTGCGCCTGATTTTGAACTTTCTACTGCATCGAGCTCAAAGCCAGAAGAGCAAACCGATTCCCAGAAAAAAAGGCCAGCAAAGAAGAAGAGTAGGACTGATCTTAGTCAACATAGCCTGCCTGAAGCTACTGCGCCTGCTGCTGTTGAACCTACCCCAAAGCGAAGAAAGGGCAATCCAGATGCAGTGAAAGCCTCACCTGCTGCGCCTGTTGTCAAACCTCCAAAGTCAAAGAAGGGTGGGGAGGAAAACAAAAAGGGCAAGGTAGCTAAGACATCCAAACACCAAGACGAAAGAGAGAAGTACGATATCCCCACTTATACCCATTGTGCCATCAACGCCTACTGGTCTCGCGATGCAGTGGGGGTCAAACTCAAGGTAGGTGGAAAGTTGGGCAAAGAGGCGGGGTTTGTAACTTGCGCTATGTATATCATATGTCGTACAAAAGCAAAATCTCTTTAGAACAACACTTGATTTGATTCCATCACGCCAGGTTGTCTATGTTGGATCCCGTAAGGCTTCCATGGATCTTAAGATGCAATGTGCAATTGATGTTGCCCGATCCTCATGACTTTAGACTTTTTGGTCGTTAACATAGAACCCCCAATACAGCAACGATGTTCTCGTTAACTTCCCCGGGTCATCTTTCCCTAGGCCCAAATAGTGGAGGATGCCAAGGGGGTGATTACGGATGAGATCACGGACCAGATTCGGGACAGGAAGGAAGAACTCCTGAACGTTGACTGATTGGAAGGATGACTCCAAATATATGATGTTGATTCTTTGAAAAAGGATCCATCGCATGCCTTTGTGTTAGCTAGTTGGAACGCTGAGTCGTTGATACCAACTCTTAGGTGCAAAGAACAAATTTGCATGGAACATTTGTTTCAGTTTCTAGCGCAGCTCTGACTCGACATTCATTGTGGACAAATGCATGCTGGCCAACTTGCCTTCCTGATATGGGCCACTATCGAAAAATCCACCTTTGAAAACTCCCACATCAAACCTCTAGAGAATCTAATGTTAATTTCACAATGGCACATATCAAAGACATCCTTTGCAGTGCTTGCCACCCTTTCTATAGCTTTGCAGTGCCACCGACCTTTGCATGATCATATGCACATGCAGTCGTTACATGATCAAATATATTTATTTTATTATAAGTATACTTTAATTATATATACACCATCTCACTGACCATTCATATCAAGAATGAAAGGCATATGTTATACTTCGGCAGCCTTACCACCTCCCTCGCAGGTGCATGCCTGCATCATTTGCTGTGAAGTTTGGGTTTGCCTCAGAAAGAAATGCAGGTGCCACCCTTCCCATGCCCCGACAAGGGAACCAAAAAAATGGATGGAAAAGGAACATTTGATAAACAAAGGCTTTTGATTTTTGATGGCAAAGCATTTGGCCAGTGTTTTTTTTAAGGTGTCATTTTGAACTGTTTAACCTTTCAACATGGATGCCACAACCAAAGCTTTTTGGGATCAACCCCAGCACCATCACCGTTTTCTTGGGGGCATCATGGTTCGACCTGTGGAAATGGACTTGGTAGTTCGCCGGCTAATGGGTCTTGGAGCACCAAAGGTGTGGTTTTTTCAAACAAGAAAAGGATTGAAGGTTTCAAACTTTTGCTTCTGATTTTCCATATTAAGTTTCCTAGTGGTTCACCAAACGAATAAGACAGTCCAATCCCACAGGCCTTTGTGTTCTACGTATTGCTATGTTCATGGATGTCATGGACTAAGTTGGATACTCATGAATACCAAGTACTTGAATTCTATGCTGGAGTTGGCCGCATCGCACGAGGGGCCCGGGCTATGGGACGAAAGGCTTGTGCAGTAGACATCGACTATGACATTGGTTTGCATAAGGGGTCGATGGATTCTACCACCGATAGTGGCTTTGCGTTTCTTCCCCAAAACTAATTTGATATATTAAATATATTTTATGTTATGGTTGCAACCATGGCTTTATATAGCATCTTAGGATGCTTTGCGTTTCTTCCCCATAAATTGGTGAAGCCTAGGGAATTTACAAATTCTTGTGATTTATCCCAAGTATATGAGAAATTCTCATGTTTGTATAAATAGAAAAAAAATGTTTACCAATAATATCAGGTTGTATATTCCCTGCTACCAGGGTTTCTTCTGAGGCTCATGGTCATTGCCCTTTTGCGGGCGAAGCTTGATGATGCTGTAGCAGTATTTGCTATTGTGTGTTCTTCATGGGTGGCTGCATCTAGATCAACAACACAACGCTCATGGATTTCTCCCATGGGAAATGCGAAATTTGAAAAAGTAAGGATTGCAAACCTGCAAGCTTCCAGGTTTCTTACCATTTTGTTTGTGGGGTTTTGGGGCTGAATCCTGAAAAACATATGGAAGGAATTCATCACCTCTGTGTATTTTGAATTTCAATGATAATAGACTTACCAAACAGTCGCTATAGGAACTTCAGCATTTGGTGCCATTTTGTTTGTCCATTTTGTTTCCAGAACAAAAACACCACCCCAAAAGATTTACTTTGTTTTGAAGTGGGTTGGAACTCTAGGTTTTTCTGTGATTTTGTAAAGTTCTGACCTCTGGGTTGGAAGTCAGGGTTTTTCTGTGATTTTGTAAAGTTCTGACCTCTGGGTTGGAAGTCAGGGTTTTTCTGTGATTTTGTAAAGTTCTGACCTCTGGGTTGGAAGTCAGGGTTTTTCTGTGATTTTGTAAAGTTCTGACCTCTGAAAAAATGTTCAATTATATGGGTGGCATGGCAATTCTAAAAGGGTCCCCCCAATAACAGTCCCCCCAACATCTGTTGTTGAAGGTTTCACCATATTCGACATAAAGCTATAACAACCTTCCCCTGAACCAATGGCATTAATTTGAGGCTAGCTCTCCTTCTCATGTTGGCCACGGCCGTTGGTGCGACCTTCCTCGTTGAGCAACCAAGTTCGTCGCTGCTCCTGTCACATGATAGGCTAGATGCCTTGTGCCGTGCTTGGCGTAACATTATGCCTGTCCCTTGTATCACCTTGCAAAAGAATAGTTTTCTCAATTTAGTTTCCAAAAGGGTGAGTATAAGGGAAAAATGAAAAACATAGCTTTTTTGATATGTTCGTGCCCGATTCTAAGATTTTCCGCATCAGCTTCTGGATGAGATTGTGGGGTGGAACATCACCAAAGAGAACTATCACATGGAGCAACAACTGGCAAGTTAAAGTGCTAGCTACAGCTCGGCTCACAAAGGCTGCCATGAGTGAATGCACTGTGCAAACTACTGACCGCTACATAGACAAGAACAACAAGTCCAGGTTTACTGGAAATGTATTCCTCAAGAAGAGCCAGAGTTGGCCTAAGTTGTTTGTGAAGCACATGTTTTTTTTGAGAAAAAAACACTTGGTAGGATCTTTGGTGATACTGTTGATGGAAAAAATCTTGCACGGCTTGGGGTGCCCGAAAAGTTCTTAAAGCTATACTATACAATGAAAAGAAGTGGTGCATGATTTTTTCCATCAATGGAAATGTTTGGTAACCCCACCTAGGACTTATCCGTACAAGTTTGCGAAGCAGATCATTGATAGCCTACCGGTGTTTACTGCTGAGCCTCGCAAAATTCCCCAAGAGACTCCTTTGCATTCATGGGGTAAGGGCAAGTTCTTTGGAGAAAAACAACCACAAACTTTGATAGTTATTATATAAGGTGGGTTTCCATGAATCCAAAATCGCACATAATCCCAACTGTGGTCCTTTATCGGCTGCCCAGCCCAGGTGAGTCCAGATGTTGATCTTCAGCAGGCCTTTGCAGAGGCCACAATGGTTGATACCTGGGTGGATGCAAAATTGCCCCAGGCAATTCGCTATGTTCGGGGGTCAAAGCACCTACGTATTCCCCCAGAATGGCGCAAATACTTGCCAACCACTGTGTGATGCGTTTTTTTACATATATAGTAATTGGAGCTGCCCCGTGGAAAGGCGTATATATGCGTGGAAAGGCGTATTTGGGCGTACGTACTGTACGCGTACACCCCGTACAGATTTGTACACCCCAAATTGGGTCAAACCCACCGCAAATGACTTTAAAATTGATTTTTGGGGGGTTGGTGTCTTTCCAGGGATGGGAAATTGTTCCCATGGCTCCAAGTTGGTTCTTTTCACCCCAGCCTAAAACCAACCTCATGTTTCCCAAAGTGTTTGATTGTGTTTTTGGTCGGGCGCTAAACGATCTCCAATTACTTTAACCCAGAAAAATGTACAAACGAGATGTGTTTTTTTGGTGGGTCTTACCGCTGGGGCCCACAACCTTTGCCCTTCACGGAACGGCGAATGCTAATTCGGAATGATGCACATGATACACACACCAGGGAAACTGGTTGAATGATATATCATGTATGCTAGCTTTTTTCTTTTTATATATTTGATTCCATGTGACCAATCAATATCAATGAGATACACTGGACAGTATTATGACACTGTTGTTGTGTTGGAAAGGTGTGTGAAACAATTCACGCGATACAGACTTGACTTCAGGTTTGAAAACAGTTTTCTTGCGCTTTCGGATCATCGCCCTACTGTTGATGGAAGAACTCCTACACCACCTGGGATGTAGTTTAATACTGGGATGAACTACTATACCTACCAAATGGTGCAGGATTTCTTCCATCCATGATGTTTTGGATTCTCAATTTGTTTCAAAATTATTTATCTTTGGGGGTTACCTCTGAATCAAAGATATTGGGAAAATGAAATAAGGACTATCGGACTTTAGGGTTTGAATTGACTGTAGTAAGCGGATGCCCCACAAGAGCTTTGTTTCTCCTGGCCTAGTGAAATGTTTTACCCCAAAACACACATGATATGGTTTTGAAAAGGATGCTGACATTTCTTTTCCTTGTGGGTTGTGATGGCATGCATGGATTGTGGTCACCCTAAGCCATGATTTCTTGAACAAAATATTTGAGGTTTTCTCGAGCACCCTACTGCCTAGAATCCACAGTTGGGGATCATGAATCCTGCCCCGAGCGCTTCTGCTGTGAAACCACAGTTGCTGTCGAAAGAGTTCAGTTCGGAGACCTTGGCGGAAGGGGTTCGCCAACTCAGTTTGCAACAGTGCAAGGCTGAGAATGACACCCAGATTTTGGAGTGGGAGAAAGAGCTGGAGGTGGGGGTTTCAATACAGGATACTATATAATATATCATATATACTACACTATATTTTGAAAGAAATCTTTATATCATATAATATATATATCGATTAAAAGCTGTTCTGGTTATTTCTGGTTTGGTTCAAAGTTGGAACACTTTTCACTTAGTCTGGACTATACCACCTTTTGAAAATGCTCTAAAATATCCCTTTCAGGCTTTGGAGAAGATGTTGCCGGAAAACGCAACTTCTCCTGCCGAACCATCTCCAAATCCAGCCCCTTACAAGAAAACAAAGGTCACTGAAAAACCAGTTACACCAACAACTGGAACAGGGACACCTTCGCCAGCAAAAGATGATCCTTATGCCTTTCAATCTCCTCAACCGAAACAGTTGTTTGCTGGCAATGGCGGCGATGAAATGCATCTTATGACCCAACGATCTCATGACAGTGAAGATGAGGATTTTCCCGACCCTGCGCTTGAGAAAGCCACTCACCACAATAGCTATTTTAAATCCAATAGATTTCTCCATTTTTCAAATGAATTATTTTGTTTCAGCAATTGGAGTTTTCAAGTTGGAGATGCCCTTTTATTTCCACCTTCTGACCCTGTAAGCTATGGCCAACCCCCAACCCAACTGATCCACTGCTTGTTGTTCCATCTGAGGTGCTTGGAAGTTTGGACCAATTTCACCTCAGCGAGACTGGTGATACTCCGGCAGAAAAATCAGAGGTCCAGTGTCGGGGTGACACTGGTGGCGATGGGCAGGATTTATCAGCTCTCCAAAATCAGGTTTCTACCCTTGAAGGCAGACTGGATCAAATGAAGCGTTTTTTGGATTCATCCCTCAAAGAAAAGGCTCAATTGAAGTCTGACCTTGATACAGCCAAAGCAAAAGTTGTCCAGTTGGAAGAAGAAAAGGTTAAACTCCAAAAGGTTCAACAGGCTGCCGCAGAAAAACCTACTGTAGATATGTCGGCTGTTTCCAGGGAGGCAGCACGACAACGTCTGCGAAGGTTGTGTGAAAGAAAATCTGATGGTTCGATTGCGGTATCTGAAGATATTCACCAGCAATGGGTCAGTGGGGGGGCAAATCGTGACAAACTTCTTCGTATCTTCATTGACACGGGTCTTGATAAGGTAAGGGTTGGGTTGATGAAAAAAACATAGACTAACATTGCCAAACAAGGCCTGTCTCAATTACTATAGTTTTCTTATTTGCTAGACTAGTGGGCCTCATTTATCCACCATGGACTTGATGGTTGGTCTTTTTTGGCAATGACCATTTCTGGTACCTAAAACGGGGGAATTATAATGTATGAGGGCTATAGTAGGGGCTTGTATAAAAGAATCTCCACCTCCAAAGCAGCCTTACAACGCACAAGATTCCTCCATGTTAGGTACCAGGGAACTTTGTGATTTGTTGTTTTTCCTGTGTTGTTGATCCTTTGAAAAATGATAATAGACTGAATGTTTGAATAAATTGATCCCTGTAGGATGCCTTCGAAAGAGAAGTGTCAGTTCGAAACAGCAATACAAAGGAGGTCAAGATGACAGTCACAGGTGATTTCTATACGGAGAGTGAGATGTCCACTGTTCTTGAGTTGGACGCGACCCTTTGGTGAGTGAAACAAGGGAATGTTCTATATCCCCCAATCTCTTTTCTTTGGGTTGGGGATTTGGAAACCTCAAGCTTTTTTTTTTAAACATATCATAGATGCTTGTATTTGAAAATTTTTTTTGTACCAGCTAAGGGAAAGGATCAAAGAGATCAAGGCTTTTGGCGATGCAAATCCATCTTTCAAAAGGCCTGCTCAAATAAAAACGTATGGTCGTGTTTTTTGATTGTTATTGTTATTGTTTATTTAAACACCCCTTAAGCTGCACGATAATCTTGTGACTATACAAGGGATTTCCACAACATTGGGAACTCGCCTTTATCATTCAAATCTTTATAGATAACAAAGAACTTCAGGGTTGTAGCTAGAGCTCTATGGTGTTTTACCAGTACCATCCAAAACATAGCCTCACCTAGTCCAGCCCTTCTAGGCAGGATACTTACAATGCTTCCAAGACCAAGTATTGGGTGGAAGAGAAGGTGTCTGCTTCCATGGAGCAATCCCGTAAGCTGGAAATGCGTGACACTACCACTGCTCGTATGGATGTGGCTGTTGATGCAGAGGGCAATTGTATTATGGGGCAAGATTTCAACATGGACTTGTCAAGTTTTACTGGTGTTGATGGTACTGGTACCTTTCTTGCAACCCGAATCCCAAACTAGAAAAAGTCATTCTTCCATGTTGCAACCAAACTGCACTATAGAAGTTTCCCAACCCAAACCTTCAACCGGCAACTGAGGCAATCAAGTGGCCGCAAATCCCGGCCCTGCAAGAGGTCAGGCGATTGATGGACTGAACCTGCCGAGTTTGGAGGGTGGACGGGTGGCCAGCGAAGTGATTGGTAAGTATATGGAGGGGACCAACACCCGTATTGCCAAGCTATCTGATGTCAAAACCAAGATTGAGAATATCCCAAGTGCGGACCGTACTGAGAACATATCCAAGTCTTCACCTTAATTTGTTGGAATCACAGGTTTTGAGCTGTTATACATTTATTGTTCCGATGGTATATTCTCATAGGGGGTGTCACCAGTCCTCTGAGGATGCTCACCAAACTGGATTCAGTATTGAATGAGCTCGATACGTGCCATGCTTCTCTCAACTCTGTCTACTGCGAGGGTGCAGTGGAGGGTTTCTCAAAAGAGTCCCTTAACATACATGAGCCAATTTTTGATTTCTTGAACGACCCATTGTTTCCAAACATTTGACTTTAAGATGCTATGACTTACTGCTGGGGCAATTGCTCAGAACTGCTGTTGATGGAAGAAATCCTGCACCACCTGGGTATTTTATTATAAGTCTATCAAGTGGTGCAAGATCTCTTCCACCAACAGCAAGTTTCAGTCCCATGGTTAGCTCCATGTAAGGCATGAAGAGAAGCTTGTGACCTTCTATAAGTCCGCAAAGCGCTGGTCCCTTGCAAAGGTTTTTTTTTATGTTGCGAGAGCTTGTCCTTAAAAAAATAGTATGCGATATCTTATATCTGTGGTCCCCTACAACCATTCCAACACACATAGCTTAGGTGCATTGAAGCTTTGCAGATTGAAGGGCGTGCCAGAGCTTTGAAGATCCCACAGCCCAAGTCAAAGACCCGCCCTGGTCCTTCTCGTGGTGATGGCCCAGCTGCTGCACCTGCGGCGGCTGGGTCGAAAGCAAAGGCAAAGGCAAAGGTAGCACCAGCACCAGCAGAAACTACAGAAGAACCTGTTGTCCCCAAAAGGCGGGTCAAAGGTAAAGCCTCTGGACAGTAGGGGTATCTTTTTGGCAAGGTGTGGCATTGATGTTCTTGGCCCATAGTCTTGACCCCATGCTCTTCAAAGTTGTCACCACAGAATTAAAACATAATGAAAGACCATGATCCATCCTCTTTCTTTTATAATGCACCCCTTACTGGAGCTTGGTCCGAAATATGGGGTCATGGGGGCTGAGGTGGTTTACAATGCTTGTTTTTGAACAGTCTTGGAACAGTGTGTAAAGCTGTTTCGCTGCAGTCGGGCGAACCTGTACTGCCAATCCCGAGATCTTGGATTCGCTTCAGCGATAAGGGGAAAAATGAGTTATTGCCCTGCTGTGTCAACAAGACAGCCTGTTCATAAAAAACAAGACATTACAGTAGCTAGGATAGTTCAACCCCCTTTGCGCAGGTCCTGGTCCAACTGCAAAGAAACTGGTCGCGGCTTTAGCTGATGGGGTCCTGTCCTAAGATATGCTAAGGGTTGAGCTGCTTAAATTTCAACTTCCTCAAACTGATACATTGTAATAAGCTTCCCTTTGCCTAGGACCCTGCCAAGAAAATCATTGAGCTGGCCCGGACTATGGAAGAGGAAAGCCCTGGTAGCCTAAAGGGCATCAAATTTTTGGGTGACCTTGACCTGGGACATGCTGAAGCAAGGCTGCACCCTTTGGTTGAAAGTTGGAATCTAACTGTCCCAGTTCGAATTTCTCAGTTGAAACGAGGGTTGCTGATTATCCCCATGATTAGATGCACAAGTTGGTTCGACTACCTCATGAACAACAAGTCTGGGGTCCTATGTGGGGGCTTTGATGATCCAGGTTCCGATGGATTGCAAAAAAACCTCCAAAGCTTCTGGAGTGCTTACCGCTTGGAAGATCCAAATCATGATGTCTACCGAGTTCATGGTGAGAATTTGAAACGCTGTGTTCCCCTGTATCTCTATAGTGACGAGGGTCGTGGATACAGAAAATCCCCAGTCCAGGTCTTTGCTTTAGAAAGCATGTTTGGCATCCCTGATCCCAACGAAAAGAAACGAAAAGCTGATTCGATGGATTCTGCAGGAGAGCTTTCTTACTTGGATTCACAACTTCAACCATCTAGAGGGCATTCCTTCAACAGCCGTTTCTTAGTGGCCGTCATGCCACACATCATGTACAAAGGGGATACTGGAAAACTTTTGTGGAAAGACATGGCAAAAGAAATTGCTGATGATTGCTGCAAATTATTTCATGATGGTGTTCAAGTTTGTGATCAAGGAGGTCGACAACAACAATTCTACGGAATAGTCTTGGGCCATAAGGGGGATTTTCCTGCCCATTGCAAAATTGGAAACCTTTGCCGATCTTTCATGAATTTGGGAAACCCTGCAGGGATGTGCCCTTTTTGCCTGGCAGGAACACCAGGAATGGATTGGGAGGATACCTCGCCTGCTGCACCATGGGTTGGATCCATGTGGGCCACAGAGCCATGGATGGAAAACAATGCTCCAGCATTGCGTCAGGTGCCATGTGATCAATCCAGGGCTGCAAACTTTTACAAAGGTGATCCCTTCCATATTTTCAAGTATGGTATTGGAAGACATTTTGGAGCAAGCTGTGTGGTCATCTTGGGTCAATGGGGGTACTTCCCAGGGCCTACAACCAATGTGAAAGATGTGCTTGCCAGAGCCCATAACGATTTTAAATGGTCGTGCAAACATGAGATTGCCCATGCTACTCCCAACATGAAAGGCTTCACAAAAGAACTATTCCACTTCCCTCGTTTGGACTCATTCCCCTGGGGTGGCTGGAAAGGGTCTGACTCGATGCTGGTTCTACGGTGGCTCCTCCGAGTCCTACGTCACGGTGTGAGAGATGTTAACATGGATGCTAGACCAATGGTAGCATTGACCCAAAGTGCTCTGGATCCAAGTCATACTCCTTTTTTTGAGGCTATGCATGATGCTGCCCAGTCAGGTTTACTTGTCTTTAGAATTCTGCACCAACCCAACCTCTGGGAAAATCGACAGAATTCTGAGCAGCTGGTTGAAAGTGTGGATCTGTTTTGTGCTGCCTACAGTTTCTTAGCAAAAAAATCTTTGGATATGCGCATGTGCCGCTTCCATCTGGAGCCCACATTGCATCAGTATTTGCATCTGGGTGTTCGGGTGAGATTGATCCTACAGAACCCACGTGTCCAAAGAGTACTTAGCCCATGTTCCTTCCTTTGTGAATCAGGGGAAGACTTCATTGGACGAATTGCTAGGATTAGTCGTCGAGCTCCAGCAAGGAATCTTTGCATGAGAACTATCCAACGATATCTGATCAAATTGCATCAGGTTTGGAACTCTACTTCT
This sequence comes from Breviolum minutum Mf 1.05b.01, assembly GCA_000507305.1. Lineage (NCBI taxonomy): Eukaryota > Dinophyceae > Suessiales > Symbiodiniaceae > Breviolum > Breviolum minutum. The sequence goes on from DF241092.1 coordinate 46,298, forward strand.
GGTAAACGATAGAGTTGACCAAAAATGTGTGAGAAAAAAACCTGGAGCAAAAGGGGGAAGAAAAAGGGGGACGGAGAGCGGGGGGTGCAGCACAGCAAGCACACTTCATGAGATATCATTAGACTTTGAGGGCTTTCATGGATAAACTAGAGTCATAGAGATTTTCATGATTGAAACATCAATACCATGGTTTTCAAGAATTGCCTTCGGCTAATATATTAGCCTCTAAGATCATCGGCTAAAATATTGTACCAAAAGGCTTCCCAGGTATATATATAATGTAATTGCAATGATATGTATGTCATATGTGGATGTCCTAGATTCGCAATTTTCAGTGGGTAGTTTGCATATATGTTTAACGATGGATAATGGGATCGACCAAACAAAAATCGCCATCTCTATACATCAAGATATTTGAAGTGCAGATGTTTTGCCCAGGAAGGTCTCTGAACCAGACCCGGGGGCTTTGAAGTTTGAGGCTGATGGGATTGGTGGGTCCATATATAGTTGGGGGGACATTCACACAATCCATCGAGTGCTGTAAGGTTGTTATAAAAGAAACATGAGAATGGAATAGTCTACTAAAGAGTTGACTTGTTTTTTTATGTTTGAAGTTTGAACTGCATATAGTGACTGCATCAACTTGGCATTAAGCAGATGTGTCTTGTGACAAATACCAATCTGTGTTGTCTCAGTGTTCACAAATAGCCTGGCATTGAATCGGCACTGTAGATTTCATTTTGTTTCACTTATAGTAGGGGATGCCATGGAAGAAAGAAAACAATATATTTGATACCTATATCGACGCCAGTCCAACCGTAGCGTGTATCATATCCTTTATCACCAAAGGGATTCCTATTATATATATATATGTAAACAATCGATGACCAATCCCCATGATTACACAATGACAAAACCAAATTGGTTCATATTCACTGCCTGCAATGTAGAGATAAGATTCTACCCTCGATAAGGATTATCATAGCCGATTGGAAACCATACTAAACAACCAAGATTTTTTGGGTCCCGTGGTTCAAGCGTTTGGCAGGTCTACCGCCTGTTGAACGACACACGACACGACCTTCGATGCATTGAATTGCGTGAGGGTGAGCTGTTAGTCTACGACGCGAAGTCCTTGTCGCAGGTGGAACAAGGGAAATCAAGAGAAAGCAGAGACCGACTATGCTTGACTTGAATAATGTGGATGATGATCATGATGTTGATGGTGGTGATGATGTTCCAAGACATGTTTCGCATTTTTTTCCGTCATGAAGTTAAGTTGGCAAGTGATTTTTGTCAGAACAAACTTCAGCCTGAGTGTAAAAGGAGCTTACAACCAAAAGATAGCCCCATTGGGTGCTTCCCCAGATTTCAACTATAGATGTGTTATATGTTTAGTTTGTTCATACTTTGCAATGAAACACACTATACTTACTATAGACATCACTTTTGATTTTTGTTGAGCTCATCATTTAAGGTAAACCTATAGCATCCTGCGGTTGGACTTTCTCTCCGATTGACAGGTGAAATATCGAGTGCAGATCCCTGATGGTATGGACTGGGGGATTTCACCCGGGTGAAGGTTGGTTGGGGACTGACTTACCCCTCCGAAAACCTAAGATGACTGGCTGGAAAATCCACCATTTGAGAATCATGTATTTCTTTATTGAAAAATGGGGACTTTTCCAATGTCATGTGGATTTTTCACTCAGAAAATCATCCCCCAACAGAATCCGATGGAACATGATGGAAACCATGGATGTGCAGCAAGGAAGCCCATCAATTCTTAACCAGAGATACCTCGGGTTCGACGGGTTCGACAGGACCGTGTGCTCTTGAAAAGCGATACGATCTTAGAGATGTCCTTCACGGTGCTTCCAGCCACAGATCGAAAGAAAGTGACTTGGATGGATTTTTGTTTCTTGTGTTGGCACGACAATGTTTTGCCACCTTTAAGTTGGTATCTACCCTCCCTGAAACTAACACAGCACCTGAAAATAGGCCGAAACCCAAAAGGAAACTAAGACTAATCTTCCAACCATCCATTTTTAGGTGCTACCAAGTATGTTAGTTTCAGGGTAGCCGGGTAGCCTTTGTAGAACTGAGAGATATATAGATTTCACCTAAGATATCTAGCTATTAGCGATGTAGTTGGTCTGACCCTGTGGATCTACAGATTGAGTTTGCCAGTTTGCCATTACCGAGTTGTTGGAAATTCTGTGATTCTGGTGGTGTTGCATATGTTGTATACAAACACAGAAATTTATGACGATGTTACAATACTACTTGGTAGGATGAGGTGTTTTGAGTGGAAATAAACGAAATTAAGCTATGTCGGCAGAGTTATTTCACCTCACTTTTACCCGTTTTTTTTGGTCCCAATGCAACGTCGTCATCTTTGGTCTATTTCATGGATGCCAGGTGATGAAGCAAAAAGACTACATCTTTGAATTTACTTCTGCAGAGGAAGCAGATGTCTTTTGTGAGGACAAAATCTTTTTCGCCGTTTTTGTGGGCTGATGAGGCTTTTTTCATACTTGAAAAGTAGCAACTAGACTCTGACAATTGAGGGAAATGCATGGTCCCAGTAATACGTGGTAGGTACCTGTACCGTAGTTACCAGGTATAGAACGCCATCAGAACGCCTTTTTATCGTGTTGGATGATGTTAGGTGATCCTTCTGACAGAAACGGAAATCTTCCTTCAGCAGAGATTGGTACTTGTACGACTTGCTGCCTCGTTGGATCCTATTGGCATCCTATTGGCTCATTTGATGTCCTTGCAGAGACGACAAAAAACCATGAATGTCACCACATCTAAACACTTGCACTGTGTTGAAATCAAGGTTTGCCCCCCCCAAAATGGTACAAAGTTGTACCCCTTTCACACCATCACCATCCAACTTTTGTTGGAACCCCGTGGAAACCAGGAGATTTGGAATCAAGGGGTTCGATAGTGAAGTTGTACAGATTTGTACCTTGGCTTGGCAAGGAGTTGGTTCCCCTGATTGCTTGCTGTTGATTAAAAAATGATAAGCAGGGTGATCAATGGTGATCACCCTTGATGATGGTTGAATGAATATAACCTCCCACTAATCAATACAGACTCATTGATGTTTCGGCTAAATAGCACCCTTGATGTTCATGTGTTTCTTCCATTGTATGCCTTCAATCGGCTCACATCACTCGGCATGTTTGTTGGATCCTAGGAGTCTTGCACGCTACACGCTATTTCGTAACGCCTCAAGACTTGAGCCTTCTTCCATCTGTACAGTGGGACTCTCCCTGATTCTGTGCTGTGAGACAAACACATCAAATTACTCGAAATGATTTTATATGTTCAAAACAGCGGGTATGTTTTGTTCATAATATAACAAGGTAATTACAACAAATGTTGGATCATCTTTAGATTATGCTACAAAGGTAATTCTACCTGATACTTGTCTCATAGCGCAATATTCTCAAAGCAGATGCTGACCGATGCTCCTCAACCGAAACCTGTGTGAAGCCACAGATTTTTTTATCTTAAAAAAAGGCGAGTTTGCCGTTGGGGTAATTTGCTGAGTTGCACAAGAAGAGGATCGACAAAGCCCTGGTTTTTGGAGGAAAGATGGCCTCCCTGGGAAGATATCTTGAATGCATGGAAACCCCTTTGATTCTTTGATTTGCAGCCACTAATAGGAATGTTGCCATTGTTTTTAAGGATGTTGTTTCATGATTCGGCGATGATTACGTGTTGAGATATTATATTCCATATTTCTACATTCCATATTCTAGCTAAAGGTTGACTTGATGGCCAACATGGCTGTTGCATATTTCTTAACAAAGTCATGTGGCATCATGCATGAAAGAGTTGGATTCTGCGATCCAGTAAACATCATCCAATGGTTTCTATTATCATGTACATCAATCCATATTACATGACATGTATATAGATAAATATGAATTTACATGATAAACATATATACGTATTTTTAGATGAATTCAACTAACATATACAAATATGAATGTATGATTTACATAGACACAACAGTCATTCTACTGGAACTGTATTTGTACCAAGCTCGCATCAGCGGCATCAAAGCGGTCAAACTGTTGGATGATCCAATCATGAGCATGTTCCTCGTACATTGAGGACGTTTGCGGAATTTGGGTGGTTTCAAAAGATCATCATTGTTCATATCATGAAATTTGGTGAATCAGTTTGCAACTAGAATCAACTAGCAAATCAACAAGTTGTAAACACCACATTTTCTTTTATACCTTGTTGGTGGTTTCAAATATTTTTTAATGTTCACCCCCTACTTGGGAAATAATCTCATTCGAAACACTATTTTTCAAATAGGTTGAAACCACCAACTAGATACCCTTTGAAATCTGAAACTAAATACAAACACAGCTTTTTTCTTTTGCTGCTTCTCGGATCGAGATTGACAAACATCGCAGCTGTCGGGTGATGATTCCTTTGCTTTTTACAAACCCTTTGATGTGGATTCAGTTGTAGAAGTTGACAGCTGTAGCAAAATCTGGCAAACTCCAAAGTGATCAACGCTTTTTTTGAGTTGGGATCGAATGTAATGATTGGGATTGCTGGCAAAGCCCCTTGCTATGCTAGTAATTTAGTTGAAGGTTTGCATTTTTATCATACAAGTAGTTGCTGTTAATAGCTGGCGGGAAATAATCTATACCTGGCAATTCCTGCTGATTGCTGATGTTATCACAAATACATCATAAAAAAGACTGACATAGAGATGAGGAAGTTTTATTGTTGCTTGACTCAACGTGAAACTCCGAAGAATAATATATGTATATAAGATAATATGTAAAAATACGTGTCAATGCCATACCAAATGTAACTCAAAGCTATCACAACCTGAAACCAGTGACATGGATCTTCGGCGTTCTTCATGTTGCGCCAATGTCCACAAAGTCTCTGGCGCTGACGTGCGCCTGGCTTGTCTTGACCCGTGAAATTTCACAAGGTCTCATTCCTTCATTCCCTTTGTTTGACGTTTTGATTGACATTTTGATTTCATCCCTGTTGAGGAAAAAAACACGGAAAACACCTTTAAGTGTGTGTATGTGTTTTCCCTAATTTTGGATGGAGTTTGTACCCAAATTGTTTACCTGTGACTTCCATCCATCAAGTCGTTAATAAGCCTTGAGCGCCAGCTTGGTGCGGCCTGGGGCCCTTGAACTGCGTCAAGTGTTTCAAGATGAGTGCCTTTGTCCTGGAAGGTGTAGGGGGAGCTCCAAAGGGGGGGTCAGTGGCTTCAGAGATGTGGGTTTTAGAGGCCAGGGGTTGAGGCATGCTTAAAAAGGCTTGGTATTTTGTTAGATGCTGCTAATGTTTTATACTCAGTAGATTTTTTTGATGAGTTCCAGATGCGTTTGATGGGTTTGAAAAGCATCCAGCATCACTCTTTAAACCGTTATAATTTGCAGTACCGTTGCACGATTCTGAATTTAATTCCTGGAGCGAACACATCAAACTAGGATTTAGTTGCAACAAACACAAAAAACAACCTACCAACAACAATGATGATGGGGTGACCTACACATGGCCGCTCCCAAATTGCTTCCCTTTCTTTGGGGCTTGATGCAAAAAGTCGCCAGTCGTGCCAAGCGTCGACATAAGGCGACTTAAGCCCGGTCAATTGCTGGTGTGGTGGCCCAACTGGAAATGATGGATTTTGAGAGCCAATGTTCCGAAGAGCCAAATGTGAAAATTGCAGCAATGTAACGGCTGTTTTGATTGTTGAGATACATCATGTTTGGATGTCAAACCTTTTGATAGGTTTTTCATCTTATGACTTTCTAGTACAAAATGCTAATGGTGGGTGATACCCTTTAACAAGCTGCGGCTTTCATGGCTGTAAGATGATCCATTGTTTGGATCAATCAACATCCATTTCATCAGGAGGATAGGAGGCATCATTTGTTGTTTCCTTTGGAAACTTTCCAACCTTTGGCTTTCCTGACATTCGGTATTTTCACGTTGATACCCTACGATTTTTTTACTCACCTGATTGAGGTTCAAGTTGAATACAGCAGTGTGCAACCTTTGGATGGAGAGATGTTTGTTGCGACCTCGGCAACCGGGCAACCTCGGCAGGGACTTATTGATTTTGTGTTATTCTGTCAAAGAATTAACATGTGGCAAATAATTGACGGTTTATATTAGAGGATTGGTGGTGTCTAGCCAAGGCCAAGATGGAAACATCATTGCATCAACTGAAATTTTGTTTGATGCAATGTTTGGACTGTGTTTTTTGCCGGTTTGATTCCGCTTGCCACTTCACTTTTGCCGCTGTTGAATGCTAGTGACCTGACCAAGAACTTTCTAGATGACATCAATGGAAGTTTCAAAAAAACGGCATCTCCACCTTTGTATTGGTCATCCAGATCTCCAAGTATATTATAAGCATTCAACCTATCCAATCAATCTAACCCATGCACATCCGGCTGAGAACTGCTCTGGAGTCTTTGAGAAACTTCAGACTCCACACGTGATGGGCGTGGAGGGTGTTGGGATCTTAATGGGATTTCTTCCATGACAAGGAGGCCATAAACAGGGTGCCTTCCGGGTTCCAGGATTGATATTGATGAATATTGATGATATAGGTTGAAGTTGAATAGTTTAGGTTTGGTTCCATTGCTTGCTGTGTTGAATGGTGATAAAAAGGTGAATACTGTGGTTCTCAACAAACCACTTCTGAGAGGGATATTTGAGGAAAGAGCAGACTGAACACTATGGTATGGTAAGCAAGCGGAGTATGGAAATGGCAGATATGTTGCTTGATGACGGAAGAGGATGAAACCTGCTGAAAAGACTTCGTGTTGATAATTCGTGACGAGGAGGTTGAAGATGGAGGTGACGCCCACGTTTTCAAGATCAACACTACCCTCTTCCATTTGTCTTGCCTTAATTCTTATCTTCATCACCCTCCCTCATTGTTCCAGGGTCCCGGTCACCCTCCTAAATCATCGTCACTGACACAAACGGATTTTTTGTGGCAAAAAATAATATCAGGTCGCCGGTGTCCTCTGTGGGCATAGGAAATCACCCAAATCACCGTCATTGATTTGGCTGAGGTGGGTGTGGTTTTGAAGTCTGCAAGTAAAACCGTCCCAGAAGGGGCAAGGACTGAGTTGGACTGGTTCCAAATGATCAGGGCAAGATGCCTTTCAATAAACAAGTTTGGTTCTGTATCCCTAGTTCCAGTTCAGAAAGCACGGGATGATGGACTACGGAGTACGTGCTTCTCGTGATTCTTTGCTCAACAAGCCAGCAGAACCACTCCCCACTGTAACGTGCCTAACATGCACGGTGAACAAAGAGAGCCACCAAGCGCCCAGAAGAGGATTGCATTCCTATTGCAGAAGTTCTTCAATGATGAGCGTTGGAATCTTACAAATCTGTGTTCACATTTGCCCTAGGGCATAAATGGTGTGGAATGGCGTAACTTTGGAGCCATGAAGATCCATGAAGTAATTTTTCAGGACCTTTTGGTTGCACATGCAATGATTGCTTCAAACTTCTTGTTATTTCGACCTCCCTGTCATCAGTTGGGTCTTTGCAACCACGCCGTACTGTAGAAGTATTGATGGTTCAGATTCTTTGCCTTTCTTTGCTTTAAATTGGCAGATTATGGAATCGATACAGTGTTTTGGTATGGGGTAATGAAGCACAGCTTTGTCACTTAATGCTATGTGAATGAATCGTTTTTTTGCAAGCACCAGAGCTCAAACAAGACGAGGTGGATATGCAGTGGTAGTAGCACGATCGTTTTCAATAAATTGCATTTTTGAGATGTTTTGAAGTATGCACCAGAACTACAATGTTGATCAATTGTCCATTTTACATCACATAGTTCTTCATAGTTTTGTTTGGTTTGACTTTGCCCCAGAGGCCATGGTGCTTGGCAGAAGCGTTTGGTTTTGGATGAAGCAAGAGCACTGATTTTTTCAGTGCCTTTGTCCAGTTGGGGCAATCTAAATGACAAGTCATGGAAGATAATTTGATGGTTGGAGAGGTGTGGGTGGCAATGTTTGAATGTGTTTCAATTTCCAACTTTTCAGATTTGATGTATATTGCCATATTAATATATTGATGTTAGTTTCTCAAATGAGAAAAGTCCCATGAAAGCACACCTAGGACCTAGGATGGTGGATCCTGTTGTTTGTAGCTGCTGCGTTGTATGGCCGTAGTCAGTTTGGGATTGTGATCAAACTTCGAGGATGTTGGGACCCTCCTTAGAAGTCTCATGGACGATGAAAGTGATAAGAGGACCAACTAAGATGATCGGCGACGCTGGCAGTACAGAAATCAGAGTTTGTTCTGTTATTGTCATTTCTGTGATCATCATTAAGCAGAAAACTGACATTTGTTGCAGCAGTGCTGCTGCTGCTGCTGATGATGATGATGATGATGGTGGTGGTGGTGGTGGTGATGATGGTGATGATGATTCTGATTCTGATTCTGTTGATTCTGCTTATCATCCGCATGAGCATGTTACCATTTTTTGCACCCATTTGGACGCGAAAACATGCACTGATGCACCCAGGTTCCACCCGTGCGGTCTCTCAGGCCATCACCCAAATCTTTAAGAATCCAGGTTCACCAACAAAAATCACCAACAAGAAATCCCCCCCCCCAAAAAAAAATATACATGCAGTGTACAGATGTGTACAGTACCAGTACCCCTTAGCATCATTTAGCATCTATATAAGCATAGTTGTAACACACCATTTTTCTCCAGCTTTTCTTTCGCTGCCCTAGGGGTTGTTACAACACCAAGGTGGTTGGCCTCAATCAGATTGCTGCTTGTATCACATCCACCGTTGGGGTATCTCAGGGCCCGGTTGGAAGGGTAGGGGTATCCGATGCACCACGGTTGAAGCCCAAAACCTGACATTTTTGTGACATAACTGGGTGGTGGCAACTCAAATATTTTTTTTAAAATGTTCACCCCTATTTTTGGGGAAGATTCCCATTTGGGCGAGCATATAATTTTTCAAATGGGTTGTGAATCAACCACCAGCTAGATTCACAAACTATAAAACATTATAAGACTAAGAATATGTCAGATATAAGAAAGCCAACCGGGTTTTAGAACTATATTGAAGGGTAAGGGTTGAGGTCGGACAGAAGGATCAGGTGCGTTTCGCCTTCGGTTTTGTGGCTGCAGGTGGCAGCCTTGGCTTTCCTCAAACCTTTTGCTCCTGGCTCACAGATTCTGGTGTTGGGAAGACCCAGTTTGGTATCGAATGACACGAATCTAGTCATGATTATCAGATATCATCAGCAGAAATACTGTATATACTGTATACATATGTATACATATTATGCTTTTCATTTTCATCACTAGTCAACATTGTTTCCATAGTTTCCAGTCATTTTGAATTAAAAAAACAAGTGAATTTGGCATGCTTGGGCTGTTTTTGGTACTTTCAACCTTTAAGGACTGGAGCTTGTGGTGCTGTCGGCTTGGCCGCTATGCAACTGGGAGCCCTTATGGGACACAAGGCGGGTTTGACAAACGTTGGCCAAGCGGCCAAGCTCCACGGGTGGATGCTGAAGTTGAGATGGTTGCTGTAAATATATATATATATACATTCACCATATATATGTATATGGGCATATATATATATATGGTGAGATGCAGATGGATGGTTGAGATGGACGCTAACCTTTTTTGTATACCTTGGTGCTACTTGTGGCAACACAGGAGATGATAAAAGAGCCCCAAATCTTGGAGCCCATTGGTTGGCAGTAGTTTTACTTGATATGCTGGGGATGGATACTGTTGATGCTTCAGAAATTCGGTGTTTACCAGTTGAGCTTGGTAGTTTATCCCATTATTTACAAGGTTTTTGTTCATCCCAGGTGGTTGTTTGGGATTTCTGAACCATCAACAGTAATTAAAAAGACAATTGGGGGGTTTTTCATGTTGAAATCTCCAACATTTTTTAGATTTGGTAGTTGATTCTGCCTGCAAACTGATTCACCAAATTTCATGATATTCACAATGATGATCTTTTGAAACCACCCAATTTCAGCAAACTTCCTCAATGGTTGGATCATCCAACAGTTTGACGCTTGAAATCCAAATGAATTTCTGATTCTTCCTGGCAGATGGTGGCATTGATCCGTGGTCCTGAGCGAGCTTCCTGGCTAGCTAAGGACAGGTTACTCGTGGTGACGTTTCAAATGTATGGTAGATTTTTGCCTACATTTATCGTAAAAAAAATCAAGTGAATGTTGGTGTGTATATGTGTGTATATATATATATTATATTACTATATAGGTTTCAAATATTTTTTGAATGTTAACCCCCGAAAATTGGGGAAATGAACCCAATTTGACATTTTTCAAATGGGTTGAAACCAGCAACTGTCGTTATTCATTGCTTTGTTTAGGGGGCATTAAAACCTGTGTGCTTCAGAATAACGCGGGGTGTGTTCCCCTAATAGTTTTTGTTTTTTTTTGGTTTATTTTGACAAAAACTTCATTTTTCAAGAGATCTGTGGATCACTTTCTTCTTTGATTCCACCTTGGGGGGTCGAAACATTGGATTCTGATGTTTGGACGTCAAAACCTTCTCCAGGAGCTATCAGACTGTGGTGCCGTGGCAGTTTGGAAGCTGAGCAGAGTCATCTTCGGAAATTGATGAAGATTTTAAATGTCATCTAAAAAAAAATCGAAGGAGCTATGCATTAAAAAAATCACAATACCAAGTATGGGTGTTTCCTCAAATGATGGTACCCCCAATCTCCACCCCGAAATGATCATTTTTAGTAGGAAACCCATGGGTTTGTTAGGGAAACCCACCATTTAAAGAAACCCCCGTATAGCTTGTAGAGGGGTCGGAAATTACTGCATGTCTTCTCTTCCTGAAGGACAAATGGTGAAACGAAACTCCAAGCCAACCAGGTTGACATGAGGGGCAGTTCAGATCAGTTCCTAGACTGATTTTTTGGGAGTCACAGACTTACATTTCTTTGTGAAAAATTACATCAATGTCCATAAAGAAATATCAATCATTGGAAATTTGTTCCTTGCATGAAACCTAGGTGTGAATGCAAATAATTGGGATAATTCTCCGAAACAACCTCCACTTACTTCGATCCATCAGGATTTGGGTCAAATTACTGCACAGTCTCTGATTAACATCACCTGCAAACAGGTGGATCAGAAGATATCTAACCGCCCTGTTGGTTCATTATATTTGCTGCTTCAGTTTCACCCGAAGTGGGTGAAATTCATTGAAATGTCCAATACAATTCCCATAGATATAGCTTCAATGCTTAATTTGACAAAAATAAAATTCTCAAAAAAAACACCAGTGAAACTGTGAAGAAAATGAAGATGTTCCTTCAGCATCTCTACTTGTTTGACCCAGTCAACACCCTGAGGTCGTAGACACCACAGCTCCAGAATGGGTCAAGTCCGAGACACCCAATGGAAAGGGGAAGTGCTTAGTACCAAGATGTAACAACTAAATAGGGGGCTACAGACTATATCGAATGTATATGTGTTTTAATTTACACATATGAAACACATATGATATAAACATATATAGATTTATATAGTTACAGAAGACTTTGGCAATTAATTTTAATGTCTCATACATCCCAACTGGCAACATCTTTTTTTTTCTAACTCAACAGTGTTGATTCTTGCAGTTGAAAAACACCTCAAGAGTTCATGCGGCGGATGGGTCCACAACTATCGAGGTTGGCCTCTTTCATTTGCAACAAAGGTGAATCACCGGCAGGGCATCTGAGTTGGGGGTTGATTGGGATATAGATGAAAAACACCACCTTTCGGAAAGTCAAGGGGGTGCAATTTCCCCATGTGTTTTTTTGTTTTTGAAAGCCTTTTCACAAAAAAAAAAAACATGACAAAACGTGGCAATATACAAGGGCTATTTTTTTTGCAATAAGGAGATACAAAAGCCCAAGTGGTAATTTTAATGAATGATGCATCAGCTGAGGATGAAGATGATGATGTTTGTGGTGGTGCAGACGGTATTTTGGATGCGATCGGCGGCGAAGTGCAGTGCGACCCAGTTTCAGGATTTACGCATTGTCGACATTGCAGTTGCAGTTGTGATAGATCGAAACATGTGGGATCATGTTGGTGTAACAACACTGATAGACTGATATTCACAAGTTGTGAATAGTTGTATATTCTTCTTTGCGACTAGAATCAGGTATAGTAGGGTGTCAGTGTTGTTCAACCTTAGAACAGCAGCTGTTCCATACAGAATCAGGTTTTTTGTATACTGCAGGTTTGGTATTTGAATGGAAGACACCCAAGACTCACCTGACATTTTGAGGTTAACTTTGGCCGCCCAATATCTACTTCGAGTCCGTGCCATTATTGTAAGGCAGTCCGTTCCCGTTGAATGTGTGTGACTTTGTGAGTCGAGATGTGCTTGGGAGTTTCCACGGAGGTTGCTGTAACAAAAGGTACCGGAGTGTCGCTATGGTACCATAATCTGAGCAAACTACCATATACTGCAAGAATTCAATAGAAATGATTGCAATCATCAAATTATGTGTTCCATTTTCACTATTTTACGTTGAAAAAGCAGTCTAAGAGAATTCACAGGCAGCCAGTGGAATCCGTTGAACATGTTGATATGGAAAAAAAAAGATATCTCCGAGTTGGATTGAATCACATGTAATCAGTCAATTCTCTCATAAATATCAGCTTGCCACCTTCGGACCAGACTTCGAAGCATGAATCCTTGATTTGTTTGATTTCGTTTGGACCGTGCCATGACCGTATCACTGCAGGTTTGGTGGTAAGGAAGACACTGAGCTGTTGTCCCATGTGCAGAAGCTTCACCATCAAGTGAGGGACCTGGTGGTTGCTCCGGGGTGCAACCCTTTGTTGGTCAGTTGATCGTATGGGTTGTCAACTAGCCATTGACTTACATCGTTTGGTTAACTCTGTCTATATGAAATAATATTAAGTATGCGTGCATACTAGGTGGACTGTATATAATGGTTGACCGTCTGTGATTACGATTGATCCTTCATTCAAGTGCTTGTTTGACTATATTACACTGTTGATATTTTGTCATTTACAGTTCCTTTGCTTTCCAGCGGCCTAAAAGCTATACGTCATTGTTTCACGTTTTGAACAGGTCTCATCCCAACTGCTGTATCGTTTCGGTTATATAATTGAAGCGTATCAGAAGATGTTGTTGGTACCACCTTCACACAACCTTCCGGAAGGTGAAGAACGAGACTGTTGAGTCCTTCATGACGACCAAAGATGTGGTTCAGAGAGTACAGGCGGCCGGTGATGACATGTGATGGGATGCTGATAGCTGAGCTGAGCCGATGCTTCTGTCCATATTCACTGGGGGGCGAGATTCTACAATTGCGGGCATAAGCGGGCCCCTCATAAAATGAGCACATCGGGAACTGGTGGTTATATATTTACTCCAGAGAATCCTTTTTGGAAACACTAGAAATTTTCTCTGAAAAAAACGGATCAAAAAGGTGGAATGAAGATTCGATATGCAGATTTTACCACTCAGGAAGCCAAAACTCAGATGACAGCAAGGTCACCCCCACAATCACCCCGGAAATCTGGCACCTTTCCGGTGCTTTCAATCAGGCAGCTTTTGCTTGGGTTGGCGAAGCCAGGTGCGGCAAATCTGGGATGTTTGGGGGATGTCCGAGTCCATTAGGTTGCCATATGGAGCAATGAACACATGTTTCACCAAATCGACCCCAGAGGGGTATTTGAAGTAAGGAATGCTTGTGGTTCTCCAAGTTTGCTCGTTTATTTTTTGCCTAATTTTTGCGAGGGGAAAGGTGCCTGTTATACAATGTATTGTTGAAAGTTTCCCTAAATGTCACACCTCTTTTAGTGTACCAGGCCCATGTCTATAGCAGACATTGTTCAAAAAATGTCCGCGTGTTTGGCAAGATGTTATTTTCGTTCATTTTCTATTTTAGCAGGATAATGACGCTGAACTCAAGAACTTTTCGGAGGCCCTGGATGCATCTATGGCATCTAGACTACTACTATAGGTACTGGTATTTTTTGAATTCAATTAAATTGTTGACCCATGTTTTCACCATCAGATACGCACCAATGGAGCATTCATATAGACCAATGCATGTGGAGCATCATTTTTGTTCCGTTTGATTTAAATATTTTAAACGATTGATTCACGGCTGTTTAGGGCAAGGCATGTCCATGTCCATTCACTGTCTAATCAGGCTTATTCAACTTCGTTTGTTTGGGGTTCCTGACAGACACTCGTAAAAATATCGGTTCACTTCCAAAATTAAGCAATGGAATCAATGGACACAACATGAAATGTCCGCAAATATCGCAAATCCCGAACATTGGCAGATCAGTCCACTTGGGTAGTTTCTTTGGAAAACTGAAAAAAGCACCAAAACATATACCTGCAACTTGGTTTTGAAGCATCAAGTTGTAAAACCTCCCAGTTTTTTCTGTCACAAACCAACCGACCGGACAGCGATTGTGGAGGTATCGTCCAAAAGCATGGCATGTTGCCAGTTGGTCTGAAGCAGCTGAGTGTATGAAAGATCAACCTACCTGGACACGATTTCAGATCCTTGGAAGTTGACCTTTTTTTCATTCAAAAAAAAGGGGGAATCCATGGGACAATTTTTTTTTACCAATCCAATTCATGGGTTGATTTTTGTATGGTACGGTCATGGTACGTCGCGTTTTTTCTATGACTTTCATCACATCGATCTGTCATGGGATTGATTTCTCTGGTGGGTTGGATGACACCGCTGACGACGCCCAAGGACCCAGTTGAAACCTGGCAGAATTGGTCGCATCATCTTGAAGTTTGATTGAGGTGGTTCGGGTGGGGGAGTTTTTCACAGCAGTTGCGCAAACTGTTTGAGGGTGAGGGGGAATGTTTGTTGGGATATTGTTGAGACCAATATGTAAAGATTAAGGCAAGATAGCATGGTGCATGATATCTGATATACATTTATTACATCAGAATATGCCTATAATTCGATGTCGTTTTTTGTGTAGTATTTCAGGTACCCAGTGGTCCTTCTGGTTTTGGCAGGATAGGTCTTGCCCATCTTCCGGCTAATCAAACCCCATGTTTTATTTGTTTTTCTTGGGGTTATTTTTCAATTGGACAGTGGGCAAAGCCTACTGTATACTGTGTAGAATACACTTGTGCTTCTCAAAACCATTTAAGAACTCAATATTAGATGATGTCACATACATGATATATTAATATATTTTGTGTCAAAGACAGGCAAGGTGCAGCAGGTAGAAAGGCAAATGATTTACAATTTTGAACAATATCGCAGCAGCTATTGTTTATCCTTGTTATTGATTGATTGATTTGATTTATTTGTTCTGCCTGCTTTGTTGCTTTTACAGGTATAGATATATTATATATACATATATTTGTACATGTATATATATTTCAATTGTTTCACTCTCACCACTGCTCAGTAATTTACACAGACGGATTCTGCGCTCAGCAATCATTGCCTGCGCCTTGGAAAAAAAAATATGTTTATTTATTTTTACATATACATACTTATATATGTTGTGGAGTTCTTTGGATCCCAGTTGTCGCCAGGTATCCCAAAGATGGACCTTGAGTAGTGAACCAGCTGCCATGACCATGGAAAATTGCTACTTTCAAATCTGTTTTCTGTGTTTTCCAAGCATAACAAAAAGGTGGAAACAGCCGCCTGTAAAAATTCATGTTTATATCCGGATATCCTGCTGGTTGGACACCCATCATCCTTGAAGACCTTGTAGAAAAACACCTTGTCGGACCTGCTGGGAGGCACCATCTCAAAGGAGATATTCAAATGTTGCGCTCAGCAGCGACTGTTAATGTAGCTTTGCTGACCCAGGAGGGATCCAGCATGCTTGGCTAGTCTCTTTGTTTGCTGATGCTTTTGTCGGAAGAATAGCAGTTGCAAAAACGCAATAGATTTGGTTTCGACACAAATATGGTAGGAGGAAGTGACAGGTGAAATTAGCATGTTTGACAAAGAAGACACTAAGCAGCAAGAATATGTCATTTGTTGCCTTGTTAATCTTTACCGTGCTATTTTTGCTGAAAGGTATCTTGAAAGAATATATGAGAATTAAGAGTGTGAAATTGTTACTTCAACTGTAAGGGTTATTTGAGAAGAGTTTTTTTTTTTTTAAGTTGTGCATATTTCACAATATCAAGAGCCGTCCAAGAAGTGCTACAAGTGGCCCAAGAGTCCACGGATGTCACTCAAAGATACTCGGATGTCACGCATGTTTTTTGGAGCAGCCGCCAAGCAGTTACTTTTTTGTGCATGGTTTCCTAAGGGGTTTGGCATTTTGAAGATACATGTCACATATACAACATCATCTAGAATCAAAAATAGGATCTATATTTGGATCCGATTGAATTTTGAACCATCTCCGATCAGAAGTAGCATTGCAATTTTATTTGCTTTCCCCTAGTGCGTATGGGTGGGTATGGGTCCCCATGTACGCTCGTGCTGCCCTGCCTGCACTGGCAGCATGGGAGGCGGCCCAAAAATTCACAGGATCTATGATTTGTCTAAGAATTATAACAGATCAATATGAAAGCATAACTAACCCATAGGATCCATGTATCTATGGTATATTTACCTACATTTATATACGTATATATATATATTATAAACATCAACCATTCATGTAGGTAGATAGTATGATATGGCTGTTTCCTGAAATGGTGGTACCCCCAATCTCCACCCCGAAATGATCATTTTTTAGTAGGAAAACCCATGGTCGTTGGCCCATTGAATTTCTTCAGGCTGTGGTGCCCAATGGCCAGGCCCAAATGGCAGGGAGTCATCCAAGGAGAAATTAATAGAGATTCAAAACCAGCCATTTAAAGATGATATAATTATATAATTTTAGATCTCTCTATATATTATATATAGATATATATATATATATTTGTATCTATCTATATATAAATATATATTTAAATATATTATGTTTATGTTACTATCTTTGATTCCTTTGATTAGCACAATCCGAAATGAACCCGGTTGGAGTCCAGGTTTCCCATCAAACCTACCAGTTTTTTTGCGCAGCCGTTGAGACAGATTCGTTCATAGCAGTCGGTCGTCCTTGCTGAAACATCATGGCAGCTGAGGACACATTTGCTGCATAGTTTTCCATGTTTACCATTGGTTACTCAAAGGCAAAGAAACTATATAGCTATATCAAATTGTTAGAAATCACCAGAAGAAAATGGAAAAATAACATGATTGGCCCAACCAAAAAACACATCTTAACTTCCGGAAAAATCCTCCATGGCCGCCCCCGAACTGCCCAGGAGCCAGTCTCGGAGATCGGTCTCAACGGTCTCAACGACCCAAGGATTTTGGGTCATACCGTGCCCCAAGGACTCCGGCTCGAGCTGGAGAAGCCAAGTGGCGAGGTGCACGGTGAAACCGAAAAAAGGCCGTTTGATGTTTTTTGGGAGGAAAAACTTGGGTTATGTTAATTATTATATGTTATTATCATGGTTCTCTTAATTTGTTTTTTTCTGGTTGATTATATGAGATATGGTAGTAATTGTGTTCTTTATGGATCTTTTATGGGTAATTAATCATGGATGATGATTCAGATTGTGAATTGGTCGATGTGAAGGGTTTTTTTTGCTTTCCCAAAACTAGCATGGGCACTGCTTCAAACAACCATGCCTTGGAAAACGAGGGTATATATATATATATTATATAGACAATTGTTTCCTTTCATATTATCAAGAGCACAAACTGGCAGGTGCAAGCCGTTCCCAAAGAGTACAAATGCTGGCCAATGGTTACCGTTATTGAAGTGTAACCACTGTGCAGTATCTAGGAGTTTAGCGTTTCCAGTTTGACCATGCTGGCACGTTTGTGCGAAATTCATCGAAATCCACTGTTGTTTGCAGGTGGCAAAGAACCCCAAGCCAGCGCGAAAGCGCAATGCCACACTACTACTACACATGCATCGTTTCCTTGACAATAGTTGTTGATTTTAGTTTTTTTTGGTCGTCATTCGTCCTGCACATTTAGTCACATGTTTTTTTACCATTCTTTGCAGGAACTGTTTCCATGAATCTGCTCATTCCATCAAAGCATTGACTTTTTGGAACTTGTGTGATTAGTGGTTGGGCATATGGGTCCATCTTCCTTTTGAACCAGCTTCGGCTGACAAGTACGTGTATGTCTATAATACACATGCACATATATATATATATAGCCTACTTGCAGCAGCTGCCTAGAGCTTTCCATTGTCCATACCTTTCCGAAACGATCTTCACAAATTTGAGGCTACCAATGCGCTGATGGTACGGTGGCGAACCCCACGGTGTTTCCCCCGGTGAATATGAAGGACGTTAGCGGTGCTTCGACGGATCAAACGGAAAGCTGTGAGGCGGACTCCGATTGGTGTTCCGCCACCAGCGATGAAGAGATGTTTGATGTGGATGAAGTTGAAGATTTGAAGGATGAAACAATCGATCAGACGGTTGGAACGGCAATGCCAGAGACCGAGAAAAAGAAAGAAAAGGAACATGAGCATTCAGAACATGAGCCTGAGGCAGAGCCGTCAGAGGAGCTGTTTGCCAAATTTCAAGTGGCATTCCGAAAGTTGTTCTGCTGTGCTCGACGTTAATCTCTGATGAGTTTCCATGGCTTTGCAACTACAGTTGCGGAGTTGTTTTAGTAAAAGATACTGAACCTGCGATGCTAGAGATGCTTCCACAAGTCTTGGATTCACACGAGCTCACTCAAGTCATGTTTGTGTTCAGGTGTTGCAATGTGTTACGTAGTACGCATTTGGTGATTTTTAGTTTATCTTTCCTAGCTGTACAAATGATTAGAGCAACTTTCAAGTTTTGTTGAGCGTATTTTGTTTTCATATTTCTGCATCACACATTGAAGATCAGTTTGTGCGGTTTTCTTCCAACTCACCAAAATGATAAAATGCCACGAAAAAAGACCGATCGACTGAATCCAAAGACAACATTTTTTCGATATGTGTGTCACCTTGTATCATCCTCCAGTAAACTAACATAGCAATATAATAATTACTGGGTATCCCCATTGTCAATAGGAAATACATCTTTAAAAGGCCCATGTTCCATTGCTATGTTGGTTTACCAGAGTGTAAAAATATCTCGATTCGATGATTTGAGGATGCTTCCAATGTGGGCATACCTCCAAGCCAGACAAAGCAACAATGTCAAAAGTGGAGCAGATAAGAGCAGTGGATTTATGATGGAAAATGAAGTGACTTCAGTGTTCAAGCACAAATTCCCAAACATAGGATGATCAAAGACTATAGCATATTATCATCATACATAATCATAATATATATATATATCGTCATCATATAATACCCTCATATATCCTATATTATCATATATATACGTATATATATATATCATATTATCATGATATATCATCAGATCATCATATGTTATCATATGTCATCATGCATCATATCAACACGTGTTAAATATATGTTATCCATGTTATGTTGAAAGGTTTCTTGAAGACCGCGCTGCACATGCCAGAAAACTCAGCTTTTGACTACTGCCTGTCGGTCCATCTTTGGACGTCAGAATCCGTCAGGGGAGCCAAGAGACGGTTGTTTTGCCCATGGCATTCTTGGAGGTGTTTGTGAGATCACTGAAATGGCTCAACTTAAACTAGGGTGTTTTCAACCATTGGAATTGAAGAGTACTACTGTGTAACATTGCAACATTACAGTTCTCACATGTTCTCACCAGAATTCACCTCAACACTTAAGATAAAATCAACGCAGTTCCATTTCTTTCTATTTGACATACATGGTTTTGTTCGGTTCACCCTGGCTCTGAGGTCCTTTTGGATTGGTGCTTATGAGCCAGCAGTAGAACTCAGCTGGGGTCGTGATGTCAATGGAAAGACACACAAGAAGTGGAAACAGTGAGAAGATATCACTTCTGAATCTTCTGAATCATCACTTGAGATTGATATATTGCTTGGTTGTTTGTTTGTTTTTCTTTCTTCTAACCACTTTGGCATGGCTGATTCCTTCTTTTCTTTTGAGAGAGTTTTGCTTGACCTGTTGCGAGGCCAGGACCATTTTAGATCGATTTGCACTTCAGGTCTTTTGGTTTCATTCCTCGAGGCATATGGTAGATATGGTAGCAGCTGTTGTTGAACGCACTTGACGGCTTTTGTTCTTCAAAGTGAGCATGCAGAAGTTGAGCTTTTTCGTGTCCTTTGGCCATGTCTTGAGTTCAGCTTTTTGATTTTAGGCCCATGAACAAATTGAATTTCACAACTTAAGTATGGCAAAGACGTGCCTTTGACATAAAGGCTCTCTATGCTGGATCTTGGAAACTATCCTCTTGCCGGTGCTGAATATTGGGTTCAACGAAGGCTGTACATGTGGGCGTGATCACTGGAAGTTTTGCAAGGTTCAGACTGGCCAAGTATATTTCCCCTCATTGATGTCAGAACGGCAGGTGCTCAGCGATGAGGGTGTCATTCATCTTTAGGGCTCAAGCATTTTAGTAAATCCCTTCTCGTGCAGGGGTCCAGAACAAGCTCAAGCAGAACGGGGAATGGATTGGCACTTTGACAAGGACACGTAAGATCATCACTGAGAGTTTTGCTGTAAATTCGTTTGGAAAATTATTAAGTTGAATCTTGTTGATATAAGAGTGCTCTATAGAGCTACATGTTTCCAAAGCTACTTGACATTGTCAGAAATGAATTGACATGATTTGTAAATTCTCACCGAGACCAACACAAAACATGTCGAACCTATCCGAATCATAGTGACATTTCAGCTATCATTGGTCGCCATGACTCGTCCTTTTCCAACTACATGTTTCGGTTCACCCGCAAGTCTTGCTAAAAAAGGTTCCAACGATTAACCATCCACATCGTCAATGGTCAGGATGAAGATCTTTTGGATCAAAGAGATTTGGCGGTCATGCCCTGTGTGGGTACTGTGACCTATTTGAGTAGTGCCTTGACCTTGTGATTCATCCTGTTGCTCCCACTTAACAGGGGGTTTGGCACATGGAAAAAACATTGCTTGCTCCCAAGTGGAATCAAATGCAAGGATTCATATGGATTCATCATATACCCTTTTTTTGTGGTGGAGATTCACCAATTTTGGGAGGTTCAAATTTCAATCTCCTATCATCCCATGACATCCATCGCTAATCTAAACTCAGGTGAAGGTGCACCATTGGTGGTGCGCAGCCTCAGAGCGGGTGGCATTCTTTGCCCATCAGTGCATCAGTGCATCCAAATGAGAAAGCTCCTACAGTTTGGGAACATTTTTTTGTTTGGATGTGTTTTGGTTGAGGAATTGACTGAGAGATTTCTCAAGAGATTTTTTTTTGGGATGATATGGATGTTTCCAAAAATAGGGGTACCCCAAAATGGATGGTTTATAATGGAAAAACTATTAAAGTGGATGATTTGGGGGTACCACTATTTTTGGAAACACCCATATGGATATCCAAGAATCAAGAGATTTTTCCAACGAATCCAGACAGAGCCACAGGACACAGAATCGCCTGACCGGGCAAGGTCTTATCAGAACCGCGCCTAAATGGCCTGTCGTTGACGCTGGAGGGGGAGGCAAGGGGCAGTTGTTGGTGTGTTCATTGGGTGCTTGTCTTGTGCATGTATGGTAGCCTTACAGGCGATATATTTGCTATAAGTATATCATATATTGGATATGCCCTTTAAGATACATGTGTATACTGGTACCAAAGCTACAAATCATATATTAGATACTTGTACTATTGGCAAATGCACATATTAGTAGAGACATGTACAGACTAGATACTATGGATGCACGGTGTACCCCCAAACCATCCATTCTAATAGGGTTTTCCATTTTAAACCATCCATTTTGGGGTACCCCTATTGTTGGAAACACCCATATGTACAGATGCTATGCTCCAGATCCGTTCTCTACGGGTGCCACGAGGTCACCGCATATGCTGTACAGCCAGTGTCAGGTCGACATGTGCCATGCTTAGCATTTTGGAGAAAGCCAAGTGATGATACGGTTCCTTTGATGGTTTAACCGAATTCACTTTTCAACAGTTGCTTGTAATATAATAACTATAAATAGAAGTACTGTATTTATATGTATGTGTTTACATACCAGTATGTCCTTTTGTACATGGATATGACATTACATTATGAAAGTAAGCAGTTGTTGCACTACAATACGTTCCCCAATTTGTTGCAAACATCCCTGCGATTTGAGGTCGCTTTTGATGGCACCTTGCTTCATGGCTGTCCAGCACAGTTGGCTCCCAAAGCAGAAAGGCCACGGTTCGATGATGCAACTCCTTGCTGGAACTCCCAAACGAAACAAGTGCATGAAATGTTTGGTTTTGGAACCTTCCAGGTTGTCACTTGTGGTGAATTTGTGGTTTGAGCACAAGCCTCTGGGAGTGATGATCTGAGGGGATCCCCGTCGTTCATGAAAAAATGGGTTCCGAATGAAGGGTTCCAAGAATGTCGGGCCACATCTTGAGGTCAGCAGCAGCAAAACATGGAGATGTCCAAGGTCGGATTTGTTTTGTTTTTTGTCAAATTGTGAGTTGTTGATATTCAACAGCTCAACACAAAAAAATCGGGTGATGTTTTGAAAAGTTCATGAGGATTCATTGGGCGCCTCTGGCAACAGTGACGTTTAAAGTACCTGTTGGTTATTGCTATGGTGATCGAGTGATCGACTCATTTTGACTCAATGAATCGAGTTTCCAACGAGAACTTTTCTGTTCAAGTTGTTGAAGGCAGAACAACGGAAGAACGAACCTAGGTGGATGTTTATTACTATAGGTCTCCAATTGTTAAGACACTTACAGCCACGGCTACATCTTTGTGTGATGCCTACCTATATGAATGTGAGGGGAGCCTTGAAATGGTTGGTCTCCA
Organism: Breviolum minutum Mf 1.05b.01; assembly: GCA_000507305.1. Classification (NCBI taxonomy): domain Eukaryota; class Dinophyceae; order Suessiales; family Symbiodiniaceae; genus Breviolum; species Breviolum minutum. The sequence continues at coordinate 69,274 of DF241092.1, forward strand.
GTTGCACAGTTTAGAATAACAGTTTTTCTTGCTCTGAAGATTCTAGATTATTTGCGCTGGAGAAGCTTTCAGATGGTCACGTTCCAATCCAGGGGAAATGACTGGATGCATCTGCAACGTGATTTGAGTGAGGCGCTAGGGCTTGTGGATGGTAGGTTCGGCTATGGTTGGTACCAAATTTTCAGATTTGAGTTGATCCCCAACTGCTTTGTCTTCAGACAAATCATCACAGATTTGTTTGCACACAAAAGAGGTGGAGAAGTGAGACGAGCTTCTTGCATTGTGGGGAATTAAATGAGAACAAATGCTACACAGGAAAAGCCTAGATTTTTTCCAACTGCTTCTGGGAACAACGTCATGAGGGTCACTTGTTGCGAAAGTGATATGTCCAGGACTACTTTGTGCCCAAAGATCTGGCTACATTGAAGTCCCTCGAGGTGGCTTTGATAACAACAGGGTTTGCACATTCTGAAATCTAGACTTTTGGTTCGCCAACTTTAGATACACCACTCTTACAATGTCAATTCGATTTGTTGTTATCTGGATGGTTGTGTTCTAGTCTTGTGTTATTTTCCATTATTTTCCTATGTTCAACATCCTGTTTGATGTTTTCTTTGTCTTTTTCTTCGAAGCATAGCAATTCGCAGGCAAGGTTGGGTGGAAACATCCTGCCAGTGGACTTTGGACCTTGGCATGTTTGGGAACCTGGCTAATTTGGCAGTTGATTGTGATTGGTGGTGGTGCTGCTGGTGCTGGTGCTGGTGGTTGTTGTTGGATGGTTGTAGCAATGGCAGGCAGTATTGTTTGTTTTTGGTGCAGTTTGAAACTGATTGATTTGGTACTCGCCGAAGTACAACTATTACTATTGCGTTGCCTTTTGCTAAAAACTATAGTGTTGTATATGTATATATATGACAGTATATACACCGACATTTAATCGTCAAACGACTCAAACATGTATATTATGTAGATATTGTGGAATTTTGCAAACAGGCGCTGGAAGTTGCTTCTTGCATCCAAATCCAAGAAGACTATTTGCCTACGAATGAAGCGGTATACAGCATGCGGATGAACATTGTATGATTTATAGATTGACGGATTCTTCAGGCAGTGTGGTTGCTTAACCACACACCACAAGCACAGAATCAGAATTGATGCACTTTGTAAGCTGTTGGAAATCAGTTGCAGAATCACAACAAGACCCATTTATCATCATGTATTACTTCTGCAGAGTTTCATGTGTTGTTTAAAACCACGATTTTCCTCAGTGACGTTGACTCCTTGACCTCCTTGACCATGTGCAAACGCAGATCTCTGGGATTTACCTACCAAAAATCAAGGACCAGAGACAGTTTTGCTTTGGAGACAACACGTGGAACAGGAAACTCAACGAAGAATTGATGGGATTCTGTGAAGTGGAAACAAAAATCCAAGCATTATATAGTTCTCACAATTATTTGCAGTGCATATGATCGTTTGACATGTCGATGGCTCATCAATACTGAACCTGCCAAAATGTATGACATCAAAGAAAGTCTCCAAGACCAAAGCCATTACCAAATTTGTGGTCTAGTCGCAACATGCAGGACGGATCTATTTTGGCTATCCACCATGACAAGGAACAGGCACCTTTGACAGTTCACAGTGCAGGGTTGCAAGATCTTAGGTTTCCCAAGGTTTCATGACCATCACATACATCTTGCCTCACCGACTTTCTAGTACTCTCTCTGTTTGGTGTTTTTTGTACAAAGATCCAAGGTTTTCAGAACTTGGAGCATCCTTTGTGAGGTTTTTTGGTGAAGGTGAAATGGGAAAGACCTAAGTGATGCAACATTTTTTCACCCGTTGGTTCCAGGTGAAAGTCCAGCTCCCTCGGGTCCCTACTGCCAGGCAGCCGGTAGCCGGTAGCAGTTACCAGTGCTGAGATATTGGGGACACTTGTGACAGTGTTGTGATATGTGAGATGCCTGATTGCAAGACGCAATCACGATATCATCATACCAAATACATTACATATATATATATGTATTTATCACAAGCCCCAAGTGTTTTATAACTTATATGTATGTAATATATCATATATCCTCCACATTTCAACAGATTCTTAAATTTTGTTGTGAAGGTTTTCATTGGGTCATTAGATCATTTGATCCTATTTGATCCTATCCGGCATCCCCAATCATTAGATCAAAGTGGATGGTGTTCCCTTCAAGTGGCTTTCTCAGTGGCAATCAGCATGTGAAGACCTTGTTAGGTCATTGCCTCATCTTGTAAGGCGTGATCTTTTCCAATGGAAGCACGGGGAATCTGGACATGTTAAGGTTGTCTTCTTGTGATTTTTTTGAGAATTGGTGCTTTTCCATGGTGGAGTCTGCAAGGTGACATCTATCAAAATCTATGGCAATTTTTGGATGCCAAGTCCACATGTCAAAAGAGGGTGTTTCTTGCCGGTGGATGGGGAAACAGAGGACAAGACAGGATCTGAATTTCATGTTTTTTATGGTCCTGGTTGGTTCAAAACTGCTAGGCTTTTGAAATTTAAGTCAAGGACAACAGGCGGATGTGAGGATAGGCTTAATGCTGTGGCAAGTGGTGAAAGCAACAAATTTTGAATCATTTGATGTCAGCTCACATGTCATGACATCACACATCAACTTGTCATACTGTAACTTTAACTCTTTTGAATTTAAGCTCGACTTGCAATGGCGTCTTCAGAACCATGGCGGTCGAGCCGGACCTTTGTTGCTATGTAAGTTTCATGGCAACTTGACTTCTACAATATACTTCGCGGAAAGAGATGAGTGCTGAAGGTACCGAACGTACAGATGCTTCTCCACTCACTGACATCAGAATCAGCATCCATATCTGCCTGCCCAGTGGGCGCAACGTCACAGTGTCAGTTTCTCCTGCGCAGACGTTGATCGAGCTGAGAAAGATGGCAAAGCAAACCTTTGGCAGAGGTTTTCTCCAACTCTTATCAGGGGGTATTATTTTATCCCCTGATCTTACTATTTCAAGCGCAGGCTTGAAGGATGGAGATACCTTAACTGCCATTTTTCAAGCATCCAATTTGGTGGCCACTCAAGAAGCATTTGCACTTTGGGCTATAAATGGTCCTGTAATCGCATGGGGTGATCCAGGTGCTGGTGGAGTATGTGACTGTGACCAACTTATAAGTGTGCAGCAGGTGGTCCCAGCTGACCATGCCTTTGCTGCTATTTTAACCGATGGTCACGTGGTCGCTTGGGGTGATACGGAAAGTGCCTTGGCGGATAATCGGCAGATATGTGAAAGATTTGTGTTAGTGCTGTTGAGGTTGAAATAGATTTGGGATTATGAATGCTTTGGATGTCAATGCTGAAGAACGCCGTCTAAGGACAACCATGTAAATTGCATTTAGAAATTATTATAGACTGAAATGAGAGCGAAACCAACCGCAAGTTTCACCGAGTTTCTCATTTGTCAACGTGTTTTACGTTGGCAGATTAGATTTATCCATCTATCTTCAATTGACATAAATGAGGTGGCGGTCTATGTTCTGATGTTCAAGACGAGCTGACAAACGTAAAGCAGCTGGTTGCAACCGATGCCGCCTTTGCAGCGTTGAAAACAAATGGATCGGTGGTAACGTTTGGTGATGAAAACTCTGGGGCAGACAGCAACTCCCGTTGGACATTGGACAGTGTGCGCGTTTTTTTTATTTTTTCTAGTTGCCTGTTGTGAGGGTGTTTTTTCCGTGGGTTTTTAAGCATTATCCAGCCATCATTTTTGGTAGTCTGTTTTTTTTTACTAGGTGCTTGCCCTAACTCGTGCCGCCCTACCAAAACTCGTGCCATTCTGCGTGCCCACAGGGTTTTGTCAGGTTTTTGTTGATTTTGTGATTTTTTGAATGTTGTATGATGTGCTTAGAGTCTGCGTGCCCGCAGTGTTTGGTGAGGGCTGAAGGTGCTGTCATCAATCACTATGCGGGAGACTTTGAAATGTATATATGTTCAAAGGAAGTTTAGGATCCAAAAGTCCGACAATATGGAAAGATGAAAAGCAGAGAAGAGAAGAGTAGAAGAGAGGAAGGGAAAGAGTTAGAAGAAAACGGATACGGGCGCACGAGATTTTAGGCAAGCCGTGAAACATCGTGTTTTTACCAATGATGTGTGGTTGGGGCAGAAAAAAGGGAAAGGTTGCCAGATGCAGAGCCTGGATCTCGTTCCCATCTCATTCCGATCTCGTTCAGCATCTCGTTCAAATTCCTTTTTCTCTTAAATTTTCCATGCTGTGATGAGTGACCTGTGGCTGGTGTGTCAGTGGCTGGTGTGTTGAATGAGCCGTGCACAGTGTGATTTGCTGTCGTTGGTGTGAGAATTGGAACGAATTTTCTGTGTGTTCTACACAGTGTGGGCATGGTTTTGCTAAGACTTGGTGATGTCAGTGGGTGTGCTGAATGAGCCGTGCACAGTGTGATTTGCTGTTGGTGGCATGAGAGTCGGACCGCTTTTTTTGTGTTTTACAACACTGAGCGTTTGGTTTTGTTAAGGTTTGGTGATGTCACTGGATGTGGTGAATGAGCCGTGCACAGTGTGATTTGCTGTTGGTGGTGTGAGTTTTGGCGATGGCTTGAGATTCGGTTTTTCTGCGTGCCCGCAGTAGTGGCGTGAGTTTTGGGTAGATGGCGTGAGTTAAGGCCACCACCAATTACATGATGATTCAAAAACCCAGAATTCTCCAGCTTTGCTGGAAAGAAAAACCAATAAATTGAGAGACCTTGATCTTGATGTTTTCATTTAACGGTTCAAGTGTGTTTTTTTTCCCTCTCACTGACACCTCTCTCCAGGTCTTCTCCGTTCTGAGTTGTTGGAGATGAGAAGTGTGGTGAAGTTGGCCGCGTCTTGTGGAGCATTTGCTGCCATTTTGGTGAATGGTCGCGTCTTCACTTGGGGCAAAGCTGAGTTTGGAGGAAATTCTCGTGATGTGCAACATCTTCTTTGGTACCTTGGCCTATGATTTTTTTCCACTTAATTGGATGCTACAGGCCATGATTGTTCTTTGTGACGCATCAATACTTGCTGCAGTATTTGCCAATTTCCATAGTGTTCCATATTTTTCATGCTTCCAAATTCCCCTTCTCCGATTTTCGTGACTTTTTTGGGTGTTTTCAAAAAAGGTCTGTTTTCCAAAAGTGGCGTAAACCAAAAGTGGGCAGGAATGTTACAGACATCGTCGGCCATCGGAGAAACTCCTCCTTCACAGCCCTCTCAGATGGAGAAGTCGTAGCGACTTGGGGATCCTCCAGGTGGGTCATGGTAGCTGCAACTGTGAAGTTCGAACCTCAACAAAACACCATAAAAACCACCCCCCAACATTTTGTTGTTTAGCAAACAGATGCAAATCCAGAGATTTTGACATAGATGAGGGGGGAGAATTGCAGTATTTTGTTGGTTTAACTATGGAAATTGGGTTTCAACTTTCAACAAAGTTGCAGGTGTTGTGCCAGCAAGGAAGTCCAAGACCGGTTAAAAAATGTGAAGAGTATTGATTGCACCGCATTGGCTTGGGCTGCGCTTTTGGAAGATGGCAATGTGGTTACCTGGGGACATCCCTGCAGTGGAGGTGTTGTGTGTGAAGATGTTCAGGATCGTTTAAACCGTAATGTATCGAAAGTCATCGCTACAGACGCAGCCTTTGCTGCACTTTTGGATGATGGATCGGTGGTGTCATGGGGTGATCCAGATTATGGTGGCGATGATGCGGAGGTTCGAGATCAGCTAACAGATGTGGTGCAGCTGCATGCGGGTTACAACATGTTTTTGGCCCTGCGCAAGGATGGCAGCGTCGTCAGGTGGTCTTAATGCGTAGTGAAGAAGTTGCGCTGTAATTTTGACGTTGTCCGTGTCCCTGATTTTTTTTGAGTTTGTGGTGTTCAGCTTTTATACGATTTTAACCAAAAATACACCCTAATGGACACAAACACATGTTTTCACTCCGCCTTGCCAACAAAAAATTCACCTTCCTTTTCTTGGATACGCAATTGTTTCGTTTTCTCTAATTTTTCTCGGGAGGTGGGGCAACTCCGATGCGATGAGCAATTGGGAACATGATGGAGCACACTTGAAGGTGGAACCTCACTTAAAAGATCTTCAGGACTTTTGCAGCACAGACCGTTCCTTTGCCGCGTCGCTCACCAATGGACAAGTCTTTGCATGGGGTCATCCAGAGACTGGTGGAAGTAATCGTCAGTTGCAGAAGGAAATCTGGAAGATGTAGTGATAACTGGTCCATTGTGCCAATCAGCAGTCAGTGATGTAGCCTTCAGCCTAAAAGGTCAGAGAACTGAGAATTCTCTCAGAATATTTTCAAAAGTGCGTTGAATGTCTTCGATGTACAGGGTCCGAATGTATCCGCGAAGGTTTCACCAACAAATAACTCTGGTGAGCACACTTTCATACACTTTCCAAGATCCCGTGCTTGAAACAGTTGTTGCAAAAAAATGCCCGCAAACTGGTTCAAGAATGCGGTTCAAGAATGTTCGAGAGACTTGCTTGAAAGATCTTGAATCATGTTTACCATTCATCACTCAAGAATACTAAACATATACAACATCCACGGTGTTTAATGTGAAATTTTCCATCGCATTTCTTTGTTTCGATTCGGAGACTCGCCCTCAAAACGTTTCATAGGCCGCGTGCAGATGGACGGAGGTCGGTCACGGCACCTCGCAGAAAAAGGATCTTTTCGCAGACGGTGGACGGTGGTGCGTTTAGGGGATAGGGCCAGGGAATGGATGTGGGATTTGCATACGATGTATGGAACTGTTTGTGTATGCTTAGAAAAGCCGAGTTTGAAGGGAATACTCCAGCTTCTACACTTAGGGTGTCACTACAAGTAGGCGTTTATTTGAAGATCCATTGTGAATATGAACATACAGCTCATCCTTGCATCCGTTTTTCTGGTTAACGCTTAACTGTTTGGACAAATATCGAGGAATGGATGAATCATGGACATAGCATGTTGATGACTCATTATGTTGGAACACTGAAAGTTGGATCGTGATGACTTGAGTGGGACATCTCTGCAGACCTTTTGCTTCAAGCCATCTTACAGCATTTTTTTCACGATCCCAACATCAAGCACGATCATCGTCATCAAAATCTCTGCAAAAGAGATGATGTTGCATCATGTTTGGAGACTTAAGATATTAAAGCCGCAGAGCTACAAAAATAAAGACGTCAAATACAAAACGCATTGCTGGATCATCCAAGTTGCAACGTGCTTGAAGCTGAGTTTTGACCAGACTTGAACGATCAAAAGGAAACTTGGGATAGAGATTTCGATTGGATGTGCCGACACTTGTTTGTCCAATGTCCACATTTGCAACGTTTAACCCATGCTGTGAATTTAAAGGACAAAACTATTTGAGCTCAATTCTGTCAAAGTTGTTGAATGCTGTAGCGATGGGATCCCCTTATCAATTATCTCGTGCGAAGGGTGATGCTCATAGGCCTCGGCGACTTCCAGCGACCATATTTGCACGAAGCTATGCCAGTAGAAGCAATTTTTCGGGATGCTATTGCTACTGTTGCTGTTCTTGATCATTTCCCGCTCCCTAGTCATAGCCTTACTACTGTTCTTGCTCTTGCTGCTACTGGGATGACAACATCCAACACTGCAACAATAAGAACAACAGCAGCAGGTGCCAAAACAACAGTTGCTGCTACTGCTGCTCCTGCTACTACTACTACTACTACTACTACTACTACTACTACTACTACTACTGCTGGCACTACCAACATCCAACTGGTGACTAGTGACACCCGTTGTTGATTTGGTGCCGACAGCCCGCCCCTCAACACCCGAGGTGACATCATGGCATCTTGGCTTCGTCAAGGGTCCATGGTGGAGTAATTTAAGTCCTATAAAATAGTCCTCAATTCTCCATTTTTTTAACGCCAAATTGCCATATAAACACCACAAAATACCATGAAACACCATGAGGCCTCCCATGAGGTACAATGAAACACCATGAAATACTTTTGTACATAAGTTACATAAGTTCACTTTTCGAACATCAAACGATGTAGCTGCATTTAGCACTAAAACTGCCAAAGGAATTCTCGGCGTTGTGTTGTGTAAGTTGTGTTGGGCAACCTGAACAGAACATATCATATTGCTATACGTAACCATGCAAAAAACGCCCATGACTACAAAAAGAAATGGTTTGTTTACCCTTTGATCAATGTCAACTTGGATTTTTTTTGAGAAAAAATGAATGCCAAGAATCATGACTCGTGTTTTCTTCATTGATCATAGAGGTGCGTGCACCGCCACACCGTTGTTTGGAGTGGCTGGAAGATGAAGCTTCCAGGTTTGAGCAGATTTTTTTTTTGTACTTTCACAAGGGGGACTTTAAAAACGCATTCAACCAAAATTCACTCCTGCAAATATTTTTCAAAAAACTTCCCAATTTGAAGGAAATGGATTTTCCAATGTCAATCACTGTCCAGTGCAAAATGTTTTTTTCATTTTTTGGACATTTTTGTTTGGCGGGGGAAATGACGAGTGACCACACGACTTTCCGCCCCATGGTGAGTGACAGGTTGATGCTGGCGAATCAGAATCAGGATTTGGAAGAGCTACGTCAGGCTGATGATATTGGGAAAGTTGCCCACTTTCCCTCCAGTGGTGTTTCGGATATGGCTGTTTCCGAAAATAGTGGTACCTCCAAAACACCTCAAAATGACCATTTTTAGTAGGAAAACCCATGGTTGTTGGGTACCACCATTTTAGGAAACCCCCATATGGATATGGAAGGTTTGTGGGGTGCCATTCCATTTAAATGTTCATGTTTGGGATAATTGTATATAATTGTTGTAGAGAGACATCTTAATGAAATCTTGTATCACAATATGTTTGGATGTTTTTGGCAAACTGTTTTCAATTTATGTACTCGTATATAAATATATATATAATATATATATATATAGTTGATCTTTTGAACAAAGTAACCCGCAATATACTCATGCATATATAGTAATTACATCTAATTTTGGCAGTCCATATGATTTATGCAAAGGTCCATGTTCTATTTTCCATGAATTTTCTAGTCGGAACGTATCTCAGATTTGCTGAACTTTTTGCAGGAAGTGATGGAACGTCGAGATGTCGCCATTATGGCGTGTGCCGTTGAGATTCTGGTTTCGGTTCGTGTCCCAGTGTCGTGTGATGGTCAATTGACAGCCTAATCATGGCCAAGTCTTTGGCGAAATTTATCCAAAACCCTATGCCTATCTATCTCAATGCCAAGGAAAAAAATACACCCCTGAAAGTTAACATGGAACCTAAACATCACGCAATTGAAAAGGAAAATCATCTTCCAAACCTACATTTTTGTGTTCCACGTTAATTTTCCGTATATCTCGAGAAATCAAGCGTTTATTTTAGCTCAGACTTGGTTAATGATGGTGCACTCTGCAGGTAGCTTCCATGGCATTGTACGACTTGCGTCGTACTATTCTGGTGCCTGTAGCAAACACAGCAACTTGATTTGAATTTAAAGGGATTCATGAAGATTGATGAATTCGTGAATGATTGACAAATTATTCATGGAATATGATTTGAACGTATTTATGATTTTGTTGGAAAAGGACTTCAATGACCAAAGAACTCGGATGGCCTCACTGGAAAGATGTGATGTTTTACTTTGGGCATTGTTGGGCTTCATTACGTTGGTGGATCAAACAGATGTTCAGAATTCAAACAATGATTTAGCTTCTTAGATATTGGGTGCGACCAGGTCGTTTTGCAGGTTTTGTCTCTAACACCTTTTTTTTTCCCCAGACTTGGAGATATGCACATAGAATCATAGAAATACGCCATCGAAAAAACCAAACAAACGAGGAGAGTGATTTGCTTTTCCAGTCCTTTTGGAGATAGTTGGAATTCATTAACTTTGACTACCTTTGAAGCACACCAATTGCGAATTCAGTGTGTATGCATGTATGATCTCTATGACCTTGTATCATAGTTTGTCCTGTCTTATGATTGAATTCGGGCTTCAAGGAGCGGTTGCGGCATGCCGTTTCACCAGGGGTTGCGCAAGTGGTGGAAAAAGATCTTTTCCATGACGAGGTGCTAGCCGTTCTTGCTGCAGTTGGTTTACATGGAGCTCTGAGAATACGTTTGCAACAGATCCAGGCCAAATTCTGACGGAAGTGTCACAACACTTTAGCAGTTCTGTTGGTGGCCAGCAGCAACACTTTTATAAGACATTTTGTACTTGAAGAAACGTCGCTGTGGAAAGTAAAGATGCAGACCCCTAAATTTGTTGAATGGAATCTTGTTTTCTGATGCCATGGACATGAAACAACGCATTAGGCAAACAGTTGGCTTAGGTGGACATGAAAAGAGTGTGATTGAGAGATCCCCCCCCAGAACGACCATCCAGCATTTGCCTGCTGATTTCCATAGTCATTTTCACCATAGATTTACATTCAAGGAATCAATGAATGGGCACCAGTCACAACAACAAAAGCAACAGCAGCAGCAGCAGGAACAACAACAACAGCAACAACAACAAAACAAAACAAAACAATGCAATACATGATAGGTGGTGCTCATCCATTGACTCCTTTGTGATTTCTATTTGCCAACATTCTGAGGCGGCCTCCTCTCTCCAAATGTCATCCAAAAAACAGTCCCTGACCTTGATAGATGGGAACTCTATGGCAGGTACACGGTGTTGTGACCACGGGTTTGCTCATTGCCTGTTTGGCAAACTTCCTATGCGAGGAACTCGCAAACTTATTGTGGAAAGTTGCCTTGGGGTCAGAGATGCAATGTTTGATCATTGGTTGATATATATCCAAAAATCAAACATTTGATATCAAATATTTGAACATCAAAGTTGGCAAATGGTTTTGAGATATTTGATTTTGGATGTATAGACTGTATAGATGGGCAATGAATATCTTACAACCACAAGTTCAAGATGAATTCGCCTACATCAACGTACATGCATCCCTTTCTTTCACATCATGGCATAATATGTTTTTGTGACACGACAGTGCTTCTATGTTTCGGAATGTCTTTGTACAAAAGTGGCAATCTGTAATATTGACATGGATTTCTAGGAATTTTAGAGTACTTGCAATCCTTGGCCCTCTTTTTCTTGCCATATAAAATGCTATAGATACTATATTATATGTATATATATATATATGTATTCTCGTAAGTTTTTATATTCTAGTATACGTATGTATTTGTATACATGACTTTTTGTCCTCGAAAAAAATCGCAACTTCATGTCCAAAAACCGCAGTGTGTGTGCTCAATTTCGGAGCCCCAGCTTTTTTTGCCAATCTCTTTCTTCGCGCGGCTCGCACAGCGCCGCCATGCAGATGCCGTTGATGGATCTTCACGCACCGGGACTCCCTCTCCCAATGTCCACGGGACTTGCTCCAAGCGCTAGACTTGATCAGGTGGGAAAGGTGGAGTAATGGCATTTAGCGGTGTTGAAATGAAAAAAAGGACCTGTGTATGATTAAGTGATAATATTTCTTACGTAGAAATACAGAAATTGATATACATGATTATATGTTATGATATTTATTTTATTTTTTGATACATCAATTGTTTCTGTTTGTTTATATGTATTACATTATATACATATGTATATAGTAAATTGCATTTTGCAAACAAAAACCAGTGAAGGGTGAGCAATCAAACCTTTAAAGGTAAGGGATGGGACAACAAGGCTAGCATGAACTTGCCGGATCCCAATGTAATAAAGCTACAAGGGAATTGATGCAAATATCTTCAGAAGTCTTTTTTTCCACTTTAGAACCAATCAAGCAATGTTCAGCTGAAAAACTGCAAGTTTTTGGGACAGCTAAAACAGGTTATTCATTGATGATGTGTTTCCTCATTTAAGGTGTGACTTGATGTGAAACTTGTTGCCATCTTCGGATCACCCGTTTTTGTTCAGCGATGTTCAGCTGCGAAGGCTGAGATTCAAGCACTTCTCGATGAGGTTACCACGTTGTATGCGCGGCCTCCCAGATTAAGCAGCTGGCTGCTTCACAGTAATGGATGAAGATACCCCAGGTAAAACATGTCTTATATGAGCTACAGGAAGAAAAGGTTCAGCTCTTCGTTTTCATGTCGGGTGGTATGGTGACTTAATATTTGATCAAGACCTTGCAAAGGGTAGCCCAAAGGCCCAAACCCTAAAAGGTGCCATAATATATGCTTTGTTTTCACGTATAATTACAATAGATTTCAGGAATGGGCCTGTTCATACTTAGTTTTGTTTTGACATCATTGGCATCTCATTTAATCTACTTTGTTCTCATCATTCGTTTCAGCAGACTCAAAGCGAAGGCAAAAGCAGAGCCTACTATATATGGTTACAACCATGTGTTTTTGCAAGACCTGGCCCACACCATGCCCACAACAGCGCATTGGAAGTAAGTGAGCTGGAAGTAAGCATTGAGTCATGCAACAAGGGTTTGTGCATTTGGACTCGGAAAGACCAGTGCAGAACTTCATTGATCATTTTTCCTTTTGGTGAATTTGGCGCCTCTGATTGGTACATGAGGGTTTTTCTATGTTTTTCTTCATTTCCTATGGGCCAATGTACAACGCCTTGCAAAACTGAAGCGAGAACCCCAAATGGCCCCAGACTCCAGCACCACTTTCGGACCCTAGGAATTTTGGCCGATCCCTTATCTTATACATTAAGTCTCCCCAAAGTATCCAAGATATGCTTTTTTCCAGGGGAATCCTCTAGTCCCACACCTCCCACACCTCGTGAACCTACCGATCCCCTCAACCGTGTGGATCGATCCCCTCAGACTGACATGCGCAACACCTGTGCGAAGATGATCAACAAAGAATTGGTGGATGCAGGAGAACAGAGCAGCACCTTCGCTGAAAATAGGGGGAATCCGATGGAATTTGAGCGGATTCCCGGATTCCGCCCTCCGTCACCGCCGATAGGGTTTCCCAATTTGATTTTTAAGGCAAGATCCGAATCTACGATACTGTTGGGGACTTATAAGACGTTATAACGCTGTAAGTAGATCTTAGAAGAGAACAACTTCTAGAGTACGAGAACTTTGCAACATCGTACATTAGCACAACATGAGATGACATGAGATAACAAGCAAGTTGTATTTGTTCAGGAACATATAACAATTTCATATCCATCTCATACATTTCTGAATTTCTGGACTATGAGTCTATGACATCTGACACTATTATCATCCTCTATTGTTGACCACTCCTCCTGGTCGTTGGTTGTCATTTCACGGTGCAAAGGTGGAGCAGTCTTGGAGGTGGTGAGGAGATGCTTGGAATCAACTTTTGACACTAATATGTTCTTAAACATCTTTGAATATTTGTTGAGGATGGATGTGTTTTTTTCAAGGATATGATATATTTTAGATTTTGAACATGTAAATGTGTTTCTGTTTTATCAAGATTCAGATTCCATTTAAGATGCGAAACAAGTGAACCAAGACGTGATTTAGCTCTTAATCTATAGATCTATGAGTTACCTCACCCGGCGAAGGGTTGGACCCAAAATCAATGGCTTTTTATTTGTCCTTCTTTTCTACTGTCTGACGTAAAAAGAGAACCACAAACACTCCGCATTGACTGAAGTTATCCTTTTTCTTTACATGTGAAAGGAATGTGGTACCATTCTGAAAATCTAATCTAATTATTCAATTGACATCATCAAACCATTTGCGAATCATGGAATCCTTAGGTTGGCTTGAAAATTTGTTCATTGCGATGTGTGTTTCTTTGGCAATCGTATCCTTTGCTTAATCGTATCCTTTGCGCACGATCGCACCAAGGATACAACGGTCAGCTAAATGGATTGAACTTGGCTACCGCCTTTCATCGTCTTGCACGATGCACCAATGAACACCAATTCACTGAGGTTGGACAGAGGATGGATCAAAGACGAACAATGATAAAAAAATAAAATTATCATGATGTTTAATCATATTGGTATATATACATATATATTTATATGAGCAATTTATGTATATATATACATACATTTTTTTATACGTATACACATATTATATATATATATAGATGTATACACATATTTTTTTGTATACACATATATTGTATATATATATATGTATTCTCTACAACTTAATGACACTTAAGGTGTCTTTGTGATGGAATCACGTTCTGTAGTCTATCCTTTTGATCTTGTTCGGTTTTTGTTTAGTCCAAAACAGCGTGAATCTAAGATACTTGTGCTGAATTTGAACAATACATTTGTACTAAAGGGCTCTCAAGACCTGTGTTGTCAGTGAATATTTTGGAATCTTGAAGTGGCAGGGTTGAGAAATGTTTCAAAGTCTTGCCAGCAACCAGATGTTAGAACCCCCTAAAAACCTCACATGGAATCCCAAACAATTGGCGTGTTGGTAGAAGTTTTCGGATTTTTCCAAGGGGGGGCATGTTTCATGCGAAAGTCTCCAGGTCTTGTTGCATCCGGTCTTCATGGAAATGTTGGATATGGCCCAAAACTTGGCACACCAGGAGCTCAGATTCTGTTTGAAATGGATTGAAATTAAAGGAAAGACATGGAGTTTGGCAATCTAGTTGCTGGTGATTGCTGGTGTTTATCTTGTGTATCTTAAGCACTGCATGATTATCATGATTCTGGATCTGGGAAAACTTGGATGTTAAGCAAACATTTTTCATTTTAGTTGACACCTCTGCAAGTTTGAGGAGCTGCAGCAACAGACAAATTCGATGACCCCAAAGTGCAGTATCATGATCCTTTGGTCCTTGGCGCCTTGTCCAGCATTTTGTAGTCGCTGTCGATGCCTGTTGTTTGACTTATATGAAGAAATCACTGGCTTTTGCACATGAATACGTGGTACTATACGGTGGACTCTAAAAAACGTCTCAATCTTTTGGGTATGAAATTGTAAACTCGCCCTAAAGTAAACTAATCTTATCTCTAGGATTTATTGATGTTTATTGATATGGATTCCACTAATTAGATTTATTTGATTTATATAAAGATTCCTGATCTGATGATATATGAGTCCTTACAGGAATCCATGGTCCCCAGTGGCTATCAGCTGAGGCTTCTTTGGAAACCTTCCCGACCGATCTCTTCTCGTTGTTGAGCCGGGTAGCGGTTCCAAAGTTGAGGTCTTGTTCCCTGACGGCATTGTTTTGCGGGGTAAAAATGAAGACACAAGGATACAATGAATTATACGAGATGACAGCATTGGCCCAACTCTGCAAATTTCTGGAAGGGTTTTTCAAGATGAGATGGAATTACGAAAAGGAACGTAGCAATGATGGAACAGATATATATGTATATATATATATATTGATTTAACGAGAGACGGAAACTGACGAAAACTCTTTATAAGTAAGGAGTACGGAGTGCAATAATCTAGTTCCTAAAGCTGCATCGTCCCAGCTAGAGCTTTCTGGGCGGTATCGATTCCACCCGCGTCCCAGCAAGGGGGGGGGGGAACGTCCTCCTCCTCATCACCGGCATGATAATCATCACCACGAGGTGAGCATCGTCCACATTCTCATCATCCTCATCACCATCCTCATCATTATCATCACATCATCATCACCACAATGATAATGGTATATCATCACCACCACTGTCACCGTTGTCATCTTCTTCATTCTCGATCATCATCATAATCATCATAATCATCATCATCATCATCATCATCATCATCATCATCATCATCATCATCATCATCATCAGCATCAGCATCATCATCATCATCATCATCATCATCATCATCATCATCCCTATCACCCCTATCATCCCTATCAGCCTCCTCAATATCCTCACTATCCTCATTATCCTCACCATCCTCCTCCTCCTCATCATCAGCAACATCAGAATCATAATCGCCATCACATCATCAGCCATTTCGCTTGTACTTCACCTTACCCTAGTTTTATTCCACCCTCTTTATTCAAGTGACCCTTTTGACTGATACTCAGCCATCAGAAGCAAGTCACTTGCACTTGTGCATGCTCAACAATGATGAAAACCAAACGAACTTTGTTATTGTTGGTTAAGTCTATATTATATATTGATGTCATTTCTGTTGATGTCCAAAAGTATTGAGTTTCCATGCCTCTTTCCAGCAAGTCACTTCGGTATCCAGCCATGGTCTGAGGTGAAGTTCATGACATCACCAACCTTTTGTGACTTGGTGAAATTTCATCACTACTGTAGATATGTTTTTTTTCAAGGACTTGCAACGAAAAAAACATGTTGAAAACACAGGTTGTTGGAGTTTGTTTGTGAACAACCTCTATTTCTTTTTGGGATGTGGATGTTCAACACAATCGATTTTTGTAAAATCTAGGAATTGCTGGACATAACATTCTAATCAAACATGACTAGTAACTAGGTGGTGGTTTCAAATATTGTTCATTTTCACCCCTACCTGGGAAAGATTCCCAATTTGACTAATATTTTTCAATGGGGTTGAAACCACCAACAAGATGACCTGATATTTGCCATTATATCAACTGATCATTTGGTCACGAATCGTGTTTTGTCAGCCGGATCTGTTTGAGTCCCATCGGACCGAACGGCCCTGTAAGGTGGTCTTTTGCAAAGCTCTACAAGATTCGTCCTGATTTGGTGCCACATGTAGCTGATGCTAAAATTACTGATTGCTTTTGTTGTTTGTGTGATGATTTTTGATGGTCGGATCCTCTCAGTTGGTTGTTGGTTTTTGAGCTTTTTGATGTTTGCGATCTATGATTTTGTTCGAAAGCGTTTGCTTGAAGAACAGTTCCAGCCAAATCGCTGCATGAACACGCGGAAGAAGACATTTGAACAATCGGCAAACAGAAATCTTGACCGTTGAGGATGCATAGTGGCATAGTTGCAAATCACGTGGTATTATGACCCAAAGTAGCTAGAACACAATCTCAGTCCATTGATACGTAGTAGGTTTGACACTTTGACACTTGTCAACACACTTGTCTACGACATGGTCCGGTTGGTTGTAACCCGAGGTCAGCGTTGAAACTCCCATCGTTGTGAACACTTCAGTAGATGCATTGAGCCAACATGACCTTAGCACCTTTACAGTGCAGCTCCTGATTTCAGCATCTCGGTATGGGTTGGGTCACCGGGGAGCCCTACCCGGGTGATACTGTTGATGGGCTGAAATCCCAAACAGCCACCTAGGATGTCTATATTAATATATGAAACCCTATAAACAATGGGATAAACTACCTATCAACTGGTGCAGGATTTCTTCCATCAACAGTAGTGATGGTACTTCATGGTATTGCCAGGTCCACAATGACAACTTCACCATGTCCATGCTGGTATATGGAGTATGTTCTATCATCACAAGAGATTCCAACTTGATTGCTGGGGCAAAGAGATGACTATAGTTATTCCTGAATCACCCGCAGCCTTTCCGTACATTTGGGCCAACTTCAAGTCGAAACTGATGAACAACCGGTGTTTCTGTATTACAGAGAGAGTAGTTTAAGAGAGGCTTTACCAAGAATAGCTTGCATAATCATCATCATCATCATCATCATCATCATCATCATCCTCAACATCCTCAACATCCTCATCATCATCATCCTCAACATCCTCATCATCGCTTATCATCGCTTATCATCGCTTAAGGATAGGCCAACCTTCTATCCATCTTTTCTTGTGAATCAAAGGCCTTGGTATCAGTGGCCACCTTGCCATGTCAAAGTCACGGAGCTATGTGGCTTTTCAGTGCATGTAGCCAGGACGACGAAACGTGACCCGTTGCAACCGGTTGCGGTCTTCGGGGGGGTTGGGAGAAAAATCCTGGTTTTTGAATGTCAGTGTGGAACAAAATGAAAGCTGAAACATCCCAAAACCATGGAAACTCAGATAATTAGAATTGCAACTTTGACATGTTTTTTTTGCGGCATAGATCATGTTTGGAGGCATTTTAAACAGTATAAGCTAAAGGAGTCATCGGTTTTTTGTTGTTGTTTTAGATGGATGCCGTGCCAGGAGGTTGCAAAGAAGTGGGACCAAATTCCAAAGAAGAGCAGGTGAGGGGATCCTGGGATCCTTGACCATCCTGGCAATATCGGTTTTGTTGGTGATTTTGTAGAACACCTCAGCAAGAACGATGCATCACGGTAGTGAAATTTGATACTGTAATTGGACGGAGATCCTCCAAAAGGAAGCTGCATGAAGCAAGGTTTTGAGCGCACTATAGGAGTACGGACTTTTTGATCATGCAAGGCGGCTATGTTATTCAAATTTCATCCTTCAATCGCCTTTTTGAATTGATTTCGAAACAAAAACATGTACTGTAACATCATTCTTTCCTTTCATGGATATATTGCTGCAAGACTTTGCTGGACACATGTTTCGATTGACAAGGCGGCACTGTGGATGAGCAGCGCCTCGTAGACTAGAAAAAAAACAGCCTTGTAGGTCCTTGTAGGACTATACCTCAACATGCAACTCGAATTTGATGTATTGAATTTTTCAGATAGTATAGCAACAAAAAGACATTTTTGTAATTACAGACATGACATTTTATACATGTATTTAATAAAACCACTGTTATGGATTGATCATCCCCCCAAAAAAATCTGGCTGCTTCATGTTCGAAACGCCAGGTCTCATGTGGCCTTCTCCTTCCGTCTGATGCGCTTGCAGAATTGTCTTTTAGCCAACTCAGTGGCGAAGACGGTGACGCAGATGTGTCCGGATATGCATTCCTCCGTGTCGCGTCCCCGGAAGGGCGGCGGGTCCAACAAGTCCCAGTCCCAGTCGTCAAATCCGCAACAGAAAGGCGGCAAGTCGAACCAAAGTTCCCTCACCCCAATGGTGATGCAAGGTGTTTGAAATTGGTCAAGTTAAATTTGAGTATTCGAAACAGGATGTTTCACATGAGTACTACCTGAAAGCGATTTCACTTAAGAAATCAATGCATAGTTTTTTATCAGGATTGTGGATGGAATGCTTTCTCCAAGATTTTCCCTTTGCGAGGGCTGTAAAAGGTGCTTGACCAATTTTTCCGCCCTATGGATTCCTAGAATCCAAATGCACAGTCCTTCCAGTGATCAAAATAACTCCTTGAAACTATGGGAGTCTAAGTCTAGGACTGTGCCGTTTTGCAAGGCTAGCCTTGGCCACGGCTTTTAGGTGATGACCTTCCCTTCCCCGTAACTCTCAAGACATTCCCCATTGTCAATGAGACCCGAACATGGAGGGTCTATACGCTTGGGGACTTGCAAAGGGTCTCAAAGGGTGGCTTTGGACACAGGGTAAATGGTTTGATATTGAAAGATGCCAAAGGAATTGCTGCAAACAAATGTTCACTTCGAAGGCTTGAAATTAGGACCCTGCAACTTGAGATAATTGGCTTTCAGCGAGAACCCTTGTCTACTTCCTTTGCAAGGCTTCCCACAGAGATTTGGATAGATAGACATCCGATGGAGGGCACAAATGTGGGCCTCTATATAATCTACATATACGGGGGTGTCTTCCCGCAGTTGAAGATTCTGAACAATTTGTCTTCGGCCAAAATCAGCTGGCATTTGAAATCATTTGCACCAAAAAACTTTGGATAGGCATGGATACACTCCCTCAAACTAACATCGCCCCTGAAAATAGGCCTTTCCAAAGGAAAGTAGTATTCCAACCATCCATTTTCAGGTGCTCACTGCTAGTTTCAGGGAGTGTAGTTCAACCAAAATTTCCCAAAACAATTGTTTCATCCGATTTCGGGAAGTAAAAAAACACCCCCAACCGAAACAAAAACATCCAGTCGCTCAACAACGGCTTCGCGAACGTTGCTGGCTAAAGCGTACAGAGCCTGGAAACAGTTCGCGCTTCGCCTGAGCGACTTCGAGTCAGAGTCCTCCGAGTGTCGCAGCAACGGTCGACCTGGAGAAATTCCTGAATCGAAAAGAAGTCCAACAAAAAAAAACTATTGTAGCCTTCAAAAAGAAGATTATTCGATGAGTTTGAGTAAGATTTATGATGAAATTACTAGGTTCACAGTCTATTCAGGTCTTAGATACTGGCACATTTTATGAAACATCATCGAAATAGTATGGAAAGGGAACTTTCCTTCAAAACATGCATGGCTGTAGATTGTACATGGATGCCCTATGTTGCATTTATCATTATAGATTATTTGTAGGATACTGAATATAGACTATATCAATGTATAGTTCTCAAAACAGGCAGCGTTTGCATCCTCGTCCACTGTGTGATGTTTCTAACATGTTGTTGTCAAGATTCAATTCGATACTTGAATTGAGGAATAGCTCTAGGAATTCAAACCTTCACTTGTCTTTCAAAAGGCAAATGATATCAAAAGTAAAGACCAAAGTTGTTAGCTTTATCACAAGATTCTTTCACGAAGTAGATGTTGGCAGCTCTCAGATATTGCCCAAGACATGAGCTAC